>JAKYLM010000160.1:0-117956 GCA_023634145.1 Thymallus thymallus | reverse complement strand
ACACACACACACACACTACCCCCCCCCCACACACACTACACCCCCCCCCCACACACACACTACCCCCCCCCACACACACACCCCCCCCCCACACACAAACACAACCCCCCCCCCACACACACACTACACCCCCCCCCCCCCACACACACACACTACACCCCCCCACACACACACACCCCCCCCACACACAAACACACTACCCCCCCCCACACACACTACACCCCCCCCCCACACACACACCTACCCACCCCCCCACACACACTACACCCCCCCCCCCACACACACACACTACACCCCCCACACACACACACTACACCCCTCACACACACACACACTACACCCCCCCCACACACACTACACCCCCCCACACACACACACTACACCCCCCCACACACACTACACCCCCCCCACACACACACACACACACCCCCCCACACACACACACTACCCCCCCACACACACACACTACACCCCCCCACACACACACACTACCCCCCCCACACACACACACACACACTACCCCCCCCCACACACACACACACTACCCCCCCCACACACACACACCCCCCACACACACACACACACCCCCCCACACACACACACACCCCCCCCCACACACACACACACTACACCCCCCCCCACACACACTACACCCCCCCCCCCCCCCACACACACACCCCCCCCACACACACACTACACCCCCCCCCCCACACACACACTACACCCCCCCCCACACACACTACACCCCCCCACACACACACTACCCCCCCCCCACACACACACTACACCCCCCCCCCCCACACACACTACACACCCCCCCCCACACACACACACTACACCCCCCCCCACACACACACTACACCCCCCCCCCCACACACACACTACACCCCCCCCCCACACACACACACTACACCCCCCCCCCACACACACACACTACACCCCCCCCCCCACACACACACACTACACCCCCACACACACACACTACACCCCCCCCCCACACACACTACACCCCCCCACACACACCTACCCCCCCCCACACACACTACACCCCCCCACACACACACACTACACCCCCCCACACACACACACTACACCCCCCCACACACACACACTACCCCCCCACACACATACACTACCCCCCCCCCCACACACACCACCCCCCCACACACACACACACACTACACCCCCCCCCACACACACACACTACACCCCCCCCCACACACACACACTACACCCCCCCCCCCACACACACACACTACACCCCCCCACCCCACACACACACACACTACACCCCCCCCCACACACACACCACACTACCCCCCCCCCACACACTACCCCCCCCCCACACACACACACACCCCCCCCCCCACACACACACACCCCCCCCCACACACACACACTACCCCCCCCCCCACACACACACACTACCCCCCCCCACACACACACACCCCCCCCCACACACACACACACACACCCCCCCCACACACACACACCCCCCCCACACACACACACCCCCCCCCACACACACACACACACTACCCCCCCCACACACACACACTACACCCCCCCCCCCCCACACTACACCCCCCCACACACACTACACCCCCCCACACACACACACACTACACCCCCCCCCACACACACACACTACACCCCCCCCCCCACACACACACACACACACTACACCCCCCCCCCACACACACACTACCCCCCCCCACACACACACTACACTACCCCCCCCACACACACACTACACACCCCCCCCCCCCACACACACACACTACCCCCCCCCCACACACACTACCCCCCCCCACACACACACTACACCCCCCCCCCCACACACACACTACCCCCCCCACACACACACTACCCCCCCCCACACACACACACACTACCCCCCCCACACACACACTACACCCCCCCCACACACACTACACCCCCCCACACACACACTACACCCCCCCACACACACACACACTACCCCCCCCCCACACACACTACCCCCCCCCACACACACACACACACTACCCCCCCCCCCCCCCCACACACACACTACACCCCCCCACACACACACACTACACCCCCCCACACACACACACTACACCCCCCCCACACACACACACTACCCCCCCACACACACAACCCCCCCCACACACACACACACACTACCCCCCCACACACACACACACACACTACCCCCCCCCACACACACACACACACACTACCCCCCCCACACACACACACACACACACACACACACTACCCCCCCACACACACACACACACTACCCCCCCCCACACACACACACACACACACACTACCCCCCCACACACACACACACACTACCCCCCCACACACACACACACTACCCCCCCACACACACACACACACTACCCCCCCCACACACACACACACACTACACCCCCCCCCCCCACACACACACACTACCCCCCCCCCCACACACACACACTACCCCCCCCACACACACACTACACCCCCCCCACACACACACACACTACCCCCACACACACACACACTACCCCCCCCACACACACACACTACCCCCCCCCCACACACACACACACTACCCCCCCCACACACACACTACACCCCCCCCCCACACACTACACCCCCCCACACACACACTACACCCCCCCACACACACACACACTACACCCCCCCCACACACACTACCCCCCCCCCCACACCCACACACACACACTACACCCCCCCCCCACACACACACTACACCCCCCCACACACACACTACCCCCCCCCACACACACACACACTACCCCCCCCACACACACACACACACACACTACCCCCCCCACACACACACTACACCCCCCCCCCACACACACACTACACCCCCCCCACACACTACACCCCCCCCACACACTACACCCCCCCCACACACTACCCCCCCCCACACACACACACACTACACCCCCCCCCACACACACACTACACCCCCCCACACACACACTACACCCCCCCCCCACACACACACTACACCCCCCCACACACACACACTACACCCCCCCCCCACACACACACACTACCCCCCCACACACACACACTACCCCCCCACACACACACACACTACCCCCCCCCCACACACACACACACACACACTACCCCCCCACACACACACACACACTACCCCCCCACACACACTACCCCCCCCACACACACACACACACTACCCCCCCCCACACACACACACACACACTACCCCCCACACACACACACACACTACCCCCCACACACACACACTACCCCCCCACACACACACACTACCCCCCCCCACACACACACACTCTACCCCCCACACAGACACACTCTACCCCCCACACAGACACACTCTACCCCCCACACAGACACACACTACCCCCCCACACAGACACACACTCTACCCCCCACACAGACACACTCTACCCCCCACACAGACACACACTCTACCCCCCACACAGACACACACTCTACCCCCCACACAGACACACTCTACCCCCCACACAGACACACACTCTACCCCCCACACAGACACACTCTACCCCCCACACAGACACACTCTACCCCCCACACAGACACACACTCTACCCCCCACACAGACACACACTCTACCCCCCACACAGACACACACTCTACCCCCCACACAGACACACACTCTACCCCCCACACAGACACACACTACCCCCCCACACAGACACACACTCTACCCCCCACACAGACACACTCTACCCCCCACACAGACACACTCTACCCCCCACACAGACACACTCTACCCCCCACACAGACACACTCTACCCCCCACAGACACACAGCTGTGAAGGAATATATCCTATCTAAAGCTGTGCTAGAATGAATATATCTCTAATGATCTGAAGCAGACTCTTCATATGCTTCCTGTTTCCTCTCCTCCTCCTCAGACACAGTTGGCTCTATGTCACTACTCCACCTCTATGGACGAGGACAATTTCCCCGGAGCTGATAACTTCCGTCCAGACCGCTGGATCAGGAAGGACGCTACAGACCGGGTGGATAACTTCGGCTCCATCCCGTTCGGCTATGGCATCAGAAGCTGCATCGGCAGGAGAATAGCTGAACTGGAGATGCACCTGGCTCTTACACAGGTGGAGAAACCTCACATAGACATGCAGGCGCGCACACACACACACACACACACACACATATACACACACACACATATACACACACACACACA
The DNA here is from genome assembly GCA_023634145.1 of Thymallus thymallus. Taxonomy (NCBI): domain Eukaryota; kingdom Metazoa; phylum Chordata; class Actinopteri; order Salmoniformes; family Salmonidae; genus Thymallus; species Thymallus thymallus. The sequence continues at coordinate 113,728 of JAKYLM010000160.1, read as the reverse complement.
CACACACACATATACACACACACACACACACACATATACACACACACACACATACATACACACACACACACACATACATACACACACATACACACACACATACATACACACATACACACACATATATAAACACACACACACACATATAAACACACACACACACACACACATATAAACACACACACACACACACACACACACATATACACACACACACACACACACACACACATATACACACACACACACACACACACATAAACACACACACACATATACACAGTATCTTGGTAGATCTCAAATAGACAATACATTTTAACATCTGTTTCTGTAACACGGTTTCTCTGTCATACAAAATGAAGAGCTCTACATGAGATAGTCTTCCTCCCAAATGGTGAACTATATAGGGAATAGGGTGCCATTTGGGACCCAGTGTGCCAGGTGATCCAGAGGTTAATACCTGTTGTGTTGGTCTCTTCTTCCCTCAGCTGATCCAGAGGTTCCAGATTGGAGTGTGTCCCGTCACAGAAGAAATCAAAGCCAAAACCCACGGCCTCCTCTGTCCTGCTGCACCCATCAACCTGCAGTTTACTGACAGACAACCATAGACCAAAACCCACGGCGTCCTCTGTCCTGCTGACAGTCAACCATAGACCAAAACTCACGGCGTCCTCTGTCCTGCTGACAGTCAACCATAGACCAAAACTCACGGCGTCCTCTGTCCTGCTGACAGTCAACCATAGACCAAAACTCACGGCGTCCTCTGTCCTGCTGACAGTCAACCATAGACCAAAACCCACGGCCTCCTCTGTCCTGCTGACAGACAACCATAGACCAAAACCCACGGCCTCCTCTGTCCTGCTGCACCCATCAACCTGCAGTTTACTGACAGACAACCATAGACCAAAACCCACGGCGTCCTCTGTCCTGCTGACAGTCAACCATAGACCAAAACTCACGGCGTCCTCTGTCCTGCTGACAGTCAACCATAGACCAAAACCCACGGCCTCCTCTGTCCTGCTGACAGACAACCATAGACCAAAACCCACGGCCTCCTCTGTCCTGCTGACAGACAACCATAAGGCTGGTTTATAGACAGTCATAAGGCTGGTTTATAGACAGTCATAAGGCTGGTTTATAGACAACCATAAGGCTGGTTTATAGACAACCATAAGGCTGGTTTATAGTCAACCATAAGGCTGGTTTATAGTCAACCATAAGGCTGGTTTATAGTCAACCATAAGGCTGGTTTATAGACAGTCATAAGGCTGGTTTATAGACAACCATAAGGCTGGTTTATAGTCAACCATAAGGCTGGTTTACAGTCCGACTAGCCACATCTGTAGACCATTAGAATGCAACAAGTGTCTTTGGCCAAATCAACATAACATTTTTTTACTCAGGCCGATTGTCTGTAGACCGTCGGTTTCCTCGTCGCAGAGACATTAACAACCGTAAGTCAGCTGTTTATGTCATAGACCCTCATAGTCTCAGAATAGGATGATAATGGCAGCCATTTTGTTAAAGGAGGGATGCAAACCAGTGTAATTGGAATGAATGGCAGAACAGGCAAACGTGACGTATCAGAAGTTGTTTCTTATCATTATTGTCAACCTAAAATATTATCATAAATACAGTTTCTACATGTTTTATACCCAGATGCTATTGATCTGTGTAAACAGCCTCTAAGATACAGTATGTATACAGACCAGTGTATGGCTGTGGATGGACTGCTGTTGGCATGTTGTCATTTACTTTAAAACATCTATTGAATTGTTCCTCTAATACTGGCTAACGAACTGCAGTTATATCTACAAATGCATTGCTTTACACAGTATTTTAACCAAAACATTGTTTATAATGTTGCTTTTAGTTGCCTTGCTTGTTAGATTGATCTTTGATTAATAGGCTGACCTGTTTTTATAAATTCCTGTCTGTCACCTGAACTAATTGAGATGGTGGTTGCATGTCCTCGAGTAAAGTCACGTCCTGTTGAGCTCCGTATTCTGTCTTGTGTCCAAGTTTGACCTTTCACCTGGTCCACTATCCACACCCTCTAAACCACCGTTACACATTGAACTGGAATTGTTGTAATTTGAACTAAGCCACACCCTCCCCACTCTAGTGCTCCCACGCCAACCTGTACAGGAATAAATAAATCTGCTGTACACTGGGAAACACTGGGTGTTTAGAAGGAAAACCCAGCCCCCCCAGTAAGAGGTAGTTACTAGCACCTGGAGATCAATGCAACTAGGTTACAACTGAAACGTAGGCTATTTACACAGGCAGCACAATTTTGATCTTTGTTTCACTAATTGGTCTTTTGACCAATCAGATCAGCTCTGAAAAAGATCTGATGTGATTGGTCAAAAAAACAATTAGTGAAAAAAATATCAGAATTGGGCTGCCTGTGTAAACGCAGCCATATTTCCCCAGCAACTTATAATACACTGGTAGATAAACATGTCATTATAATACACTGATAGATAAACATGGCGTCATTATAATACACTGGTAGATAAACATGGCGTCATTATAATACACTGGTAGATAAACATGTCATTGTAATACACTGGTAGATAAACATGTCATTATAATACACTGGTAGATAAACATGGCGTCATTATAATACACTGGTAGATAAACATGGCGTCATTATAATACACTGGTAGATAAACATGTCATTATAATACACTGGTAGATAAACATGGCGTCATTATAATAAACTGGTAGATAAACATGGCGTCATTATAATACACTGGTAGATAAACATGTCGTCATTATAATACACTGGTAGATAAACATGTCATTATAATACACTGGTAGATAAACATGGCGTCATTATAATACACTGGTAGATAAACATGGCGTCATTATAATACACTGGTAGATAAACATGGCATTATAATACACTGATAGATAAACATGGCATTATAATACACTGGTAGATAAACATGTCATTATAATACACTGGGAGATAAACATGTCATTATACTACTGGTAGATAAACATGTCATTATAATACACTGGTAGATAAACATGGCATTACAATACACTGGTAGATAAACATGGCGTCATTATAATACACTGGTAGATAAACATGGCATTATAATACACTGGTAGATAAACATGGCGTCATTATAATACACTGGTAGATAAACATGTCATTATAATACACTGATAGATAAACATGTCATTATAATACACAGAGATAAACATGTCATTACAATACACTGGTAGATAAACATGGCGTCATTATAATACACTGGTAGATAAACATGTCATTATAATACACTGGTAGATAAACATGTCATTATAATACACTGGTAGATAAACATGGCGTCATTATAATACACTGGTAGATAAACATGGCGTCATTATAATACACTGGTAGATACACATGGCGTCATTATAATACACTGGTAGATAAACATGGCATTATAATACACTGGTAGATAAACATGGCATTATAATACACTGGGAGATAAACATGTCATTATACTACTGGTAGATAAACATGTCATTATAATACACTGGTAGATAAACATGGCATTACAATACACTGGTAGATAAACATGGCGTCATTATAATACACTGGTAGATAAACATGGCATTATAATACACTGGTAGATAAACATGGCGTCATTATAATACACTGGTAGATAAACATGTCATTATAATACACTGATAGATAAACATGTCATTATAATACACTGGTAGATAAACATGTCATTATAATACACAGAGATAAACATGTCATTACAATACACTGGTAGATAAACATGGCGTCATTATAATACACTGGTAGATAAACATGGCGTCATTATAATACACTGGTAGATAAACATGTCATTATAATACACTGGTAGATAAACATGTCATTATAATACACTGGTAGATAAACATGGCGTCATTATAATACACTGGTAGATAAACATGGCGTCATTATAATATACTGGTAGATAAACATGTCGTCATTATAATACACTGGTAGATAAACATGTAATTATAATACACTGGTAGATAAACATGTCATTATAATACACTGGTAGATAAACATGTCATTATAATACACTGGTAGATAAACATGTCATTATAATACACTGGTAGATAAACATGTCATTATAATACACTGGTAGATAAACATGTCATTACAATACACTGAGAGATAAACATGGCGTCATTACAATACACTGGTAGATAAACATGGCGTCATTATAATACACTGGGAGATAAACATGTCATTATACTACTGGGAGATAAACATGTCATTATAATACACTGGGAGATAAACATGTCATTATAATACACTGGGAGATAAACATGTCATTACAATACACAGAGATAAACATGGCATTATAATACACTGGGAGATAAACATGTCATTACAATACACTGAGAGATAAACATGTCATTATAATACACTGGGAGATAAACATGTCATTACAATACACTGAGAGATAAACATGGCGTCATTATAATACACTGGTAGATAAACATGACGTCATTATAATACACTGGTAGATAAACATGGCGTCATTATAATACACTGGTAGATAAACATGGCGTCATTATAATACACTGGTAGATAAACATGGCGTCATTATAATACACTGGTAGATAAACATATCATTATAATACACTGGTAGATAAACATGTCATTATAATACACTGGTAGATAAACATGGCGTCATTATAATACACTGGTAGATAAACATGGCGTCATTATAATACACTGGTAGATAAACATGGCGTCATTATAATACACTGGGAGATAAACATGTCATTATAATACACTGATAGATAAACATGTCATTATAATACACTGAGATAAACATGTCATTACAATACACTGGTAGATAAACATGGCGTCATTATAATACACTGGTAGATAAACATGTCATTATAATACACTGATAGATAAACATGTCATTATAATACACTGGTAAAACATGTTATTATAATACACTGGTAGATAAACATGGCGTCATTATAATACACTGGTAGATAAACATGGCGTCATTATAATACACTGGTAGATAAACATGGCGTCATTATAATACACTGGTAGATAAACATATCATTATAATACACTGGTAGATAAACATGGCGTCATTATAATACACTGGTAGATAAACATGGCGTCATTATAATACACTGGTAGATAAACATGGCGTCATTATAATACACTGGTAGATAAACATGGCGTCATTATAATACACTGGGAGATAAACATGTCATTATAATACACTGATAGATAAACATGTCATTACAATACACTGGTAGATAAACATGGCGTCATTATAATACACTGGTAGATAAACATGTCATTATAATACACTGATAGATAAACATGGTGTCATTATAATACACTGGTAGATAAACATGGCGTCATTATAATACACTGGTAGATAAACATGGCGTCATTATAATACACTGGTAGATAAACATGTCATTATAATACACTGGTAGATAAACATGTCATTATAATACACTGGTAGATAAACATGGCGTCATTACAATACACAGAGATAAACATGGCGTCATTACAATACACAGAGATAAACATGGCGTCATTACAATACACTGGTAGATAAACATGGCGTCATTATAATACACTGGGAGATAAACATGTCATTATACTACTGGGAGATAAACATGTCATTATAATACACTGGGAGATAAACATGTCATTACAATACACAGAGATAAACATGGCATTATAATACACTGGGAGATAAACATGTCATTACAATACACTGGTAGATAAACATGGCGTCATTATAATACACTGGTAGATAAACATGGCGTCAATAAAGTACCTATCTATCTATCTATCTATCTATCTATCTATCTATCATTATAATACACTGGTAGATAAACATGTCATTATAATACACTGGTAGATAAACATGTCATTATAATACACTGGTAGATAAACATGGCGTCATTACAATACACAGAGATAAACATGGCGTCATTACAATACACAGAGATAAACATGGCGTCATTACAATACACTGGTAGATAAACATGGCGTCATTATAATACACTGGGAGATAAACATGTCATTATACTACTGGGAGATAAACATGTCATTATAATACACTGGGAGATAAACATGTCATTACAATACACAGAGATAAACATGGCATTATAATACACTGGGAGATAAACATGTCATTACAATACACTGAGAGATAAACATGTCATTATAATACACTGGGAGATAAACATGTCATTACAATACACTGAGAGATAAACATGGCGTCATTATAATACACTGGTAGATAAACATGGCGTCATTATAATACACTGGTAGATAAACATGGCGTCATTATAATACACTGGTAGATAAACATGGCGTCATTATAATACACTGGTAGATAAACATGGCGTCATTATAATACACTGGTAGATAAACATGGCGTCATTATAATACACTGGTAGATAAACATGTCATTACAATACACTGGTAGATAAACATGGCGTCATTATAATACACTGGGAGATAAACATGTCATTATAATACACTGGGAGATAAACATGTCATTATAATACACTGATAGATAAACATGTCATTATAATACACTGAGATAAACATGTCATTACAATACACTGGTAGATAAACATGGCGTCATTATAATACACTGGTAGATAAACATGTCATTACAATACACTGATAGATAAACATGTCATTATAATACACTGGTAGATAAACATGGCGTCATTATAATACACTGGTAGATAAACATGGCGTCATTATAATACACTGGTAGATAAACATGTCATTATAATACACTGGTAGATAAACATGGCGTCATTATAATACACTGGTAGATAAACATGTCATTATAATACACTGGTAGATAAACATGTCATTATAATACACTGGTAGATAAACATGTCATTATAATACACTGGTAGATAAACATGGCGTCATTATAATACACTGGTAGATAAACATGGCGTCATTATAATACACTGGTAGATAAACATGGCGTCATTATAATACACTGGTAGATAAACATGGCGTCATTATAATACACTGGTAGATAAACATGTCATTATAATACACTGGTAGATAAACATGTTATTATAATACACTGGTAGATAAACATGGCGTCATTATAATACACTGGTAGATAAACATGGCGTCATTATAATACACTGGTAGATAAACATGGCGTCATTATAATACACTGGTAGATAAACATATCATTATAATACACTGGTAGATAAACATATCATTATAATACACTGGTAGATAAACATGTCATTATAATACACTGAGAGATAAACATGGCGTCATTATAATACACTGGTAGATAAACATGGCGTCATAATACACTGGTAGATAAACATGGCGTCATTATAATACACTGGTAGATAAACATGGCGTCATTATAATACACTGGTAGATAAACATGGCGTCATTATAATACACTGGTAGATAAACATGGCGTCATTATAATACACTGGTAGATAAACATGGCGTCATTATAATACACTGGTAGATAAACATGGCGTCATTATAATACACTGGTAGATAAACATGGCGTCATTATAATACACTGGGAGATAAACATGTCATTATAATACACTGGTAGATAAACATGTCATTACAATACACTGGTAGATAAACATGTCATTATAATACACAGAGATAAACATGTCATTATAATACACTGAGAGATAAACATGTCATTACAATACACAGGTAGATAAACATGTCATTATAATACACTGGGAGATAAACATGTCATTATAATACACTGGTAGATAAACATGTCATTATAATACACTGAGAGATAAACATGTCATTATAATACACTGGTAGATAAACATGTCATTATAATACACTGGTAGATAAACATGTCATTATAGTACACTGGTAGATAAACATGTCATTATAATACACTGGTAGATAAACATGTCATTACAATACACAGAGATAAACATGGCGTCATTATAATACACTGGGAGATAAACATGTCATTATACTACTGGGAGATAAACATGTCATTACAATACACTGGTAGATAAACATGGCGTCATTATAATACACTGGGAGATAAACATGTCATTATACTACTGGGAGATAAACATGTCATTATAATACACTGGGAGATAAACATGTCATTACAATACACAGAGATAAACATGGCATTATAATACACTGGGAGATAAACATGTCATTACAATACACTGAGAGATAAACATGTCATTATAATACACTGGGAGATAAACATGTCATTACAATACACTGAGAGATAAACATGGCGTCATTATAATACACTGGTAGATAAACATGGCGTCATTATAATACACTGGTAGATAAACATGGCGTCATTATAATACACTGGTAGATAAACATGGCGTCATTATAATACACTGGTAGATAAACATGGCGTCATTATAATACACTGGTAGATAAACATGGCGTCATTATAATACACTGGTAGATAAACATGTCATTACAATACACTGGTAGATAAACATGGCGTCATTATAATACACTGGTAGATAAACATGGCGTCATTATAATACACTGGGAGATAAACATGGCGTCATTATAATACACTGGGAGATAAACATGTCATTACAATACACTGGTAGATAAACATGTCATTATAATACACTGGGAGATAAACATGTCATTACAATACACTGAGAGATAAACATGGCGTCATTATAATACACTGGTAGATAAACATGGCGTCATTATAATACACTGGTAGATAAACATGGCGTCATTATAATACACTGGTAGATAAACATGGCGTCATTATAATAAACTGGTAGATAAACATGGCGTCATTATAATACACTGGTAGATAAACATGGCGTCATTATAATACACTGGGAGATAAACATGTCATTACAATACACTGGTAGATAAACATGTCATTATAATACACTGGGAGATAAACATGTCATTACAATACACTGGTAGATAAACATGGCGTCATTATAATACACTGGTAGATAAACATGGCGTCATTATAATACACTGGTAGATAAACATGGCGTCATTATAATACACTGGTAGATAAACATGGCGTCATTATAATACACTGGTAGATAAACATGGCGTCATTATAATACACTGGTAGATAAACATGGCGTCATTATAATACACTGGTAGATAAACATGGCGTCATTATAATACACTGGTAGATAAACATGGCGTCATTATAATACACTGGTAGATAAACATGTCATTATAATACACTGATAGATAAACATGTCATTACAATACACTGAGATAAACATGTCATTACAATACACTGGTAGATAAACATGGCGTCATTATAATACACTGGTAGATAAACATGTCATTATAATACACTGATAGATAAACATGTCATTATAATACACTGGTAGATAAACATGTCATTATAATACACTGGTAGATAAACATGGCGTCATTATAATACACTGGTAGATAAACATGGCGTCATTATAATACACTGGTAGATAAACATGGCGTCATTATAATACACTGATAGATAAACATGGCGTCATTATAATACACTGGTAGATAAACATGTCATTATAATACACTGGTAGATAAACATGTCATTATAATACACTGGTAGATAAACATGTCATTACAATACACAGAGATAAACATGGCGTCATTACAATACACTGGTAGATAAACATGGCGTCATTATAATACACTGGGAGATAAACATGTCATTATACTACTGGGAGATAAACATGTCATTATAATACACTGGGAGATAAACATGTCATTACAATACACAGAGATAAACATGGCATTATAATACACTGGGAGATAAACATGTCATTACAATACACTGAGAGATAAACATGTCATTATAATACACTGGGAGATAAACATGTCATTACAATACACTGAGAGATAAACATGGCGTCATTATAATACACTGGTAGATAAACATGGCGTCATTATAATACACTGGTAGATAAACATGGCGTCATTATAATACACTGGTAGATAAACATGGCGTCATTATAATACACTGGTAGATAAACATGGCGTCATTATAATACACTGGTAGATAAACATGGCGTCATTATAATACACTGGTAGATAAACATGGCGTCATTATAATACACTGGTAGATAAACATGTCATTATAATACACTGGTAGATAAACATGGCGTCATTATAATACACTGGTAGATAAACATGGCGTCATTATAATACACTGGTAGATAAACATGGCGTCATTATAATACACTGGTAGATAAACATGGCGTCATTATAATACACTGGTAGATAAACATGTCATTATAATACACTGGTAGATAAACATGTTATTATAATACACTGGTAGATAAACATGGCGTCATTATAATACACTGGTAGATAAACATGGCGTCATTATAATACACTGGTAGATAAACATGGCGTCATTATAATACACTGGTAGATAAACATATCATTATAATACACTGGTAGATAAACATATCATTATAATACACTGGTAGATAAACATGTCATTATAATACACTGAGAGATAAACATGGCGTCATTATAATACACTGGTAGATAAACATGGCGTCATTATAATACACTGGTAGATAAACATGGCGTCATTATAATACACTGGTAGATAAACATGGCGTCATTATAATACACTGGTAGATAAACATGGCGTCATTATAATACACTGGTAGATAAACATGGCGTCATTATAATACACTGGTAGATAAACATGGCGTCATTATAATACACTGGTAGATAAACATGGCGTCATTATAATACACTGGTAGATAAACATGGCGTCATTATAATACACTGGGAGATAAACATGTCATTATAATACACTGGTAGATAAACATGTCATTACAATACACTGGTAGATAAACATGTCATTATAATACACAGAGATAAACATGTCATTATAATACACTGAGAGATAAACATGTCATTACAATACACAGGTAGATAAACATGTCATTATAATACACTGGGAGATAAACATGTCATTATAATACACTGGTAGATAAACATGTCATTATAATACACTGGTAGATAAACATGGCGTCATTATAATACACTGGTAGATAAACATGGCGTCATTATAATACACTGGTAGATAAACATGTCATTATAATACACTGGTAGATAAACATGGCGTCATTATAATACACTGGTAGATAAACATGTCATTATAATACACTGGTAGATAAACATGTCATTATAATACACTGGTAGATAAACATGTCATTATAATACACTGGTAGATAAACATGGCGTCATTATAATACACTGGTAGATAAACATGGCGTCATTATAATACACTGGTAGATAAACATGGCGTCATTATAATACACTGGTAGATAAACATGGCGTCATTATAATACACTGGTAGATAAACATGTCATTATAATACACTGGTAGATAAACATGTTATTATAATACACTGGTAGATAAACATGGCGTCATTATAATACACTGGTAGATAAACATGGCGTCATTATAATACACTGGTAGATAAACATGGCGTCATTATAATACACTGGTAGATAAACATATCATTATAATACACTGGTAGATAAACATATCATTATAATACACTGGTAGATAAACATGTCATTATAATACACTGAGAGATAAACATGGCGTCATTATAATACACTGGTAGATAAACATGGCGTCATAATACACTGGTAGATAAACATGGCGTCATTATAATACACTGGTAGATAAACATGGCGTCATTATAATACACTGGTAGATAAACATGGCGTCATTATAATACACTGGTAGATAAACATGGCGTCATTATAATACACTGGTAGATAAACATGGCGTCATTATAATACACTGGTAGATAAACATGGCGTCATTATAATACACTGGTAGATAAACATGGCGTCATTATAATACACTGGGAGATAAACATGTCATTATAATACACTGGTAGATAAACATGTCATTACAATACACTGGTAGATAAACATGTCATTATAATACACAGAGATAAACATGTCATTATAATACACTGAGAGATAAACATGTCATTACAATACACAGGTAGATAAACATGTCATTATAATACACTGGGAGATAAACATGTCATTATAATACACTGGTAGATAAACATGTCATTATAATACACTGAGAGATAAACATGTCATTATAATACACTGGTAGATAAACATGTCATTATAATACACTGGTAGATAAACATGTCATTATAGTACACTGGTAGATAAACATGTCATTATAATACACTGGTAGATAAACATGTCATTACAATACACAGAGATAAACATGGCGTCATTATAATACACTGGGAGATAAACATGTCATTATACTACTGGGAGATAAACATGTCATTACAATACACTGGTAGATAAACATGGCGTCATTATAATACACTGGGAGATAAACATGTCATTATACTACTGGGAGATAAACATGTCATTATAATACACTGGGAGATAAACATGTCATTACAATACACAGAGATAAACATGGCATTATAATACACTGGGAGATAAACATGTCATTACAATACACTGAGAGATAAACATGTCATTATAATACACTGGGAGATAAACATGTCATTACAATACACTGAGAGATAAACATGGCGTCATTATAATACACTGGTAGATAAACATGGCGTCATTATAATACACTGGTAGATAAACATGGCGTCATTATAATACACTGGTAGATAAACATGGCGTCATTATAATACACTGGTAGATAAACATGGCGTCATTATAATACACTGGTAGATAAACATGGCGTCATTATAATACACTGGTAGATAAACATGTCATTACAATACACTGGTAGATAAACATGGCGTCATTATAATACACTGGTAGATAAACATGGCGTCATTATAATACACTGGGAGATAAACATGGCGTCATTATAATACACTGGGAGATAAACATGTCATTACAATACACTGGTAGATAAACATGTCATTATAATACACTGGGAGATAAACATGTCATTACAATACACTGAGAGATAAACATGGCGTCATTATAATACACTGGTAGATAAACATGGCGTCATTATAATACACTGGTAGATAAACATGGCGTCATTATAATACACTGGTAGATAAACATGGCGTCATTATAATAAACTGGTAGATAAACATGGCGTCATTATAATACACTGGTAGATAAACATGGCGTCATTATAATACACTGGGAGATAAACATGTCATTACAATACACTGGTAGATAAACATGTCATTATAATACACTGGGAGATAAACATGTCATTACAATACACTGGTAGATAAACATGGCGTCATTATAATACACTGGTAGATAAACATGGCGTCATTATAATACACTGGTAGATAAACATGGCGTCATTATAATACACTGGTAGATAAACATGGCGTCATTATAATACACTGGTAGATAAACATGGCGTCATTATAATACACTGGTAGATAAACATGGCGTCATTATAATACACTGGTAGATAAACATGGCGTCATTATAATACACTGGTAGATAAACATGGCGTCATTATAATACACTGGTAGATAAACATGTCATTATAATACACTGATAGATAAACATGTCATTACAATACACTGAGATAAACATGTCATTACAATACACTGGTAGATAAACATGGCGTCATTATAATACACTGGTAGATAAACATGTCATTATAATACACTGATAGATAAACATGTCATTATAATACACTGGTAGATAAACATGTCATTATAATACACTGGTAGATAAACATGGCGTCATTATAATACACTGGTAGATAAACATGGCGTCATTATAATACACTGGTAGATAAACATGGCGTCATTATAATACACTGATAGATAAACATGGCGTCATTATAATACACTGGTAGATAAACATGTCATTATAATACACTGGTAGATAAACATGTCATTATAATACACTGGTAGATAAACATGTCATTACAATACACAGAGATAAACATGGCGTCATTACAATACACTGGTAGATAAACATGGCGTCATTATAATACACTGGGAGATAAACATGTCATTATACTACTGGGAGATAAACATGTCATTATAATACACTGGGAGATAAACATGTCATTACAATACACAGAGATAAACATGGCATTATAATACACTGGGAGATAAACATGTCATTACAATACACTGAGAGATAAACATGTCATTATAATACACTGGGAGATAAACATGTCATTACAATACACTGAGAGATAAACATGGCGTCATTATAATACACTGGTAGATAAACATGGCGTCATTATAATACACTGGTAGATAAACATGGCGTCATTATAATACACTGGTAGATAAACATGGCGTCATTATAATACACTGGTAGATAAACATGGCGTCATTATAATACACTGGTAGATAAACATGGCGTCATTATAATACACTGGTAGATAAACATGGCGTCATTATAATACACTGGTAGATAAACATGTCATTATAATACACTGGTAGATAAACATGGCGTCATTATAATACACTGGTAGATAAACATGGCGTCATTATAATACACTGGTAGATAAACATGGCGTCATTATAATACACTGGTAGATAAACATGGCGTCATTATAATACACTGGTAGATAAACATGTCATTATAATACACTGGTAGATAAACATGTTATTATAATACACTGGTAGATAAACATGGCGTCATTATAATACACTGGTAGATAAACATGGCGTCATTATAATACACTGGTAGATAAACATGGCGTCATTATAATACACTGGTAGATAAACATATCATTATAATACACTGGTAGATAAACATGTCATTATAATACACTGAGAGATAAACATGTCATTATAATACACTGGTAGATAAACATGTCATTATAATACACTGGTAGATAAACATGTCATTATAGTACACTGGTAGATAAACATGTCATTATAATACACTGGTAGATAAACATGTCATTACAATACACAGAGATAAACATGGCGTCATTATAATACACTGGGAGATAAACATGTCATTATACTACTGGGAGATAAACATGTCATTACAATACACTGGTAGATAAACATGGCGTCATTATAATACACTGGGAGATAAACATGTCATTATACTACTGGGAGATAAACATGTCATTATAATACACTGGGAGATAAACATGTCATTACAATACACAGAGATAAACATGGCATTATAATACACTGGGAGATAAACATGTCATTACAATACACTGAGAGATAAACATGTCATTATAATACACTGGGAGATAAACATGTCATTACAATACACTGAGAGATAAACATGGCGTCATTATAATACACTGGTAGATAAACATGGCGTCATTATAATACACTGGTAGATAAACATGGCGTCATTATAATACACTGGTAGATAAACATGGCGTCATTATAATACACTGGTAGATAAACATGGCGTCATTATAATACACTGGTAGATAAACATGGCGTCATTATAATACACTGGTAAATAAACATGTCATTACAATACACTGGTAGATAAACATGGCGTCATTATAATACACTGGTAGATAAACATGGCGTCATTATAATACACTGGGAGATAAACATGGCGTCATTATAATACACTGGGAGATAAACATGTCATTACAATACACTGGTAGATAAACATGGCGTCATTATAATACACTGGGAGATAAACATGTCATTACAATACACTGAGAGATAAACATGGCGTCATTATAATACACTGGTAGATAAACATGGCGTCATTATAATACACTGGTAGATAAACATGGCGTCATTATAATACACTGGTAGATAAACATGGCGTCATTATAATACACTGGTAGATAAACATGGCGTCATTATAATACACTGGTAGATAAACATGGCGTCATTATAATACACTGGGAGATAAACATGTCATTACAATACACTGGTAGATAAACATGTCATTATAATACACTGGGAGATAAACATGTCATTACAATACACTGGTAGATAAACATGGCGTCATTATAATACACTGGTAGATAAACATGGCGTCATTATAATACACTGGTAGATAAACATGGCGTCATTATAATACACTGGTAGATAAACATGGCGTCATTATAATACACTGGTAGATAAACATGGCGTCATTATAATACACTGGTAGATAAACATGGCGTCATTATAATACACTGGTAGATAAACATGGCGTCATTATAATACACTGGTAGATAAACATGTCATTATAATACACTGATAGATAAACATGTCATTACAATACACTGAGATAAACATGTCATTACAATACACTGGTAGATAAACATGGCGTCATTATAATACACTGGTAGATAAACATGTCATTATAATACACTGATAGATAAACATGTCATTATAATACACTGGTAGATAAACATGTCATTATAATACACTGGTAGATAAACATGGCGTCATTATAATACACTGGTAGATAAACATGGCGTCATTATAATACACTGGTAGATAAACATGGCGTCATTATAATACACTGATAGATAAACATGGCGTCATTATAATACACTGGTAGATAAACATGTCATTATAATACACTGGTAGATAAACATGTCATTATAATACACTGGTAGATAAACATGTCATTACAATACACTGAGAGATAAACATGGCGTCATTACAATACACTGGTAGATAAACATGGCGTCATTATAATACACTGGGAGATAAACATGTCATTATACTACTGGGAGATAAACATGTCATTATAATACACTGGGAGATAAACATGTCATTACAATACACAGAGATAAACATGGCATTATAATACACTGGGAGATAAACATGTCATTACAATACACTGAGAGATAAACATGTCATTATAATACACTGGGAGATAAACATGTCATTACAATACACTGAGAGATAAACATGGCGTCATTATAATACACTGGTAGATAAACATGGCGTCATTATAATACACTGGTAGATAAACATGGCGTCATTATAATACACTGGTAGATAAACATGGCGTCATTATAATACACTGGTAGATAAACATGGCGTCATTATAATACACTGGTAGATAAACATGGCGTCATTATAATACACTGGTAGATAAACATGTCATTATAATACACTGGTAGATAAACATGGCGTCATTATAATACACTGGGAGATAAACATGGCGTCATTATAATACACTGGGAGATAAACATTTCATTACAATACACTGGTAGATAAACATGTCATTATAATACACTGGTAGATAAACATGGCGTCATTATAATACACTGGTAGATAAACATGGCGTCATTATAATACACTGGTAGATAAACATGGCGTCATTATAATACACTGATAGATAAACATGGCGTCATTATAATACACTGGTAGATAAACATGTCATTATAATACACTGGTAGATAAACATGTCATTATAATACACTGGTAGATAAACATGTCATTACAATACACTGAGAGATAAACATGGCGTCATTACAATACACTGGTAGATAAACATGGCGTCATTATAATACACTGGGAGATAAACATGTCATTATACTACTGGGAGATAAACATGTCATTATAATACACTGGGAGATAAACATGTCATTACAATACACAGAGATAAACATGGCATTATAATACACTGGGAGATAAACATGTCATTACAATACACTGAGAGATAAACATGTCATTATAATACACTGGGAGATAAACATGTCATTACAATACACTGAGAGATAAACATGGCGTCATTATAATACACTGGTAGATAAACATGGCGTCATTATAATACACTGGTAGATAAACATGGCGTCATTATAATACACTGGTAGATAAACATGGCGTCATTATAATACACTGGTAGATAAACATGTCATTATAATACACTGGTAGATAAACATGGCGTCATTATAATACACTGGGAGATAAACATGGCGTCATTATAATACACTGAGAGATAAACATGTCATTATAATACACTGGGAGATAAACATGTCATTACAATACACTGAGAGATAAACATGGCGTCATTATAATACACTGGTAGATAAACATGGCGTCATTATAATACACTGGTAGATAAACATGGCGTCATTATAATACACTGGTAGATAAACATGGCGTCATTATAATACACTGGTAGATAAACATGTCATTATAATACACTGGTAGATAAACATGGCGTCATTATAATACACTGGGAGATAAACATGGCGTCATTATAATACACTGGGAGATAAACATTTCATTACAATACACTGGTAGATAAACATGTCATTATAATACACTGGTAGATAAACATGGCGTCATTATAATACACTGGGAGATAAACATGTCATTATAATACACTGGTAGATAAACATGTCATTATAATACACTGGTAGATAAACATGGCGTCATTATAATACACTGGTAGATAAATATGGCGTCATTATAATACACTGGTAGATAAACATGTTATTATAATACACTGGTAGATAAACATGGCGTCATTATAATACACTGGTAGATAAACATGGCGTCATTATAATACACTGGTAGATAAACATGGTGTCATTATAATACACTGGTAGATAAACATGTCATTATAATACACTGATAGATAAACATGGCGTCATTATAATACACTGGTAGATAAACATGGCGTCATTATAATACACTGGTAGATAAACATGGCGTCATTATAATACACTGGTAGATAAACATGGCGTCATTATAATACACTGGTAGATAAACATGTCATTATAATACACTGGTAGATAAACATGTCATTATAATACACTGGTAGATAAACATGTCATTATAATACACTGGTAGATAAACATGTCATTATAATACACTGGTAGATAAACATGTCATTACAATACACTGAGAGATAAACATGCCGTCATTACAATACACTGGTAGATAAACATGGCGTCATTATAATACACTGGGAGATAAACATGTCATTATACTACTGGGAGATAAACATGTCATTATAATACACTGGGAGATAAACATGTCATTACAATACACAGAGATAAACATGGCATTATAATACACTGGGAGATAAACATGTCATTACAATACACTGAGAGATAAACATGTCATTATAATACACTGGGAGATAAACATGTCATTACAATACACTGAGAGATAAACATGGCGTCATTATAATACACTGGTAGATAAACATGGCGTCATTATAATACACTGGTAGATAAACATGGCGTCATTATAATACACTGGTAGATAAACATGGCGTCATTATAATACACTGGTAGATAAACATGGCGTCATTATAATACACTGGTAGATAAACATGGCGTCATTATAATACACTGGTAGATAAACATGGCGTCATTATAATACACTGGTAGATAAACATGTCATTACAATACACTGGTAGATAAACATGTCATTATAATACACTGGTAGATAAACATGGCGTCATTATAATACACTGGGAGATAAACATGGCGTCAATATAATACACTGGGAGATAAACATGTCATTACAATACACTGGTAGATAAACATGTCATTATAATACACTGGGAGATAAACATGTCATTATAATACACTGGTAGATAAACATGTCATTATAATACACTGGTAGATAAACATGTCATTATAATACACTGGTAGATAAACATGTTATTATAATACACTGGTAGATAAACATGGCGTCATTATAATACACTGGTAGATAAACATGGCGTCATTATAATACACTGGTAGATAAACATGGCGTCATTATAATACACTGGTAGATAAACATGGCGTCATTATAATACACTGGTAGATAAACATGGCGTCATTATAATACACTGGTAGATAAACATGGCGTCATTATAATACACTGGTAGATAAACATGGCGTCATTATAATACACTGGTAGATAAACATGGCGTCATTATAATACACTGGTAGATAAACATGTCATTACAATACACTGGTAGATAAACATGTCATTATAATACACTGGGAGATAAACATGTCATTATAATACACTGGTAGATAAACATGTCATTATAATACACAGAGATAAACATGTCATTATAATACACTGGTAGATAAACATGTCATTATAATACACTGGTAGATAAACATGTCATTATAATACACTGGGAGATAAACATGTCATTATACTACACTGATAAATAAACATGTCATTATAATACACTGGTAGATAAACATGTCATTATAATACACTAGTAGATAAACATGTCATTATAATACACTGATAAATAAACATGTCATTATAATACACTGGTAGATAAACATGTCATTATAATACACTAGTAGGTAAACATGTCATTATAATACACTGATAATTAAACATGTCATTATAATACACTGGTAGATAAACATGTCATTATAATACACTGATAAATAAACATGTCATTATAATACACTGGTAGATAAACATGTCATTATAATACACTAGTAGAAAGGAGTCTGTAATTTGCTTTCTAATGATAATGATCTTTTCGTTGAAGAAGTTCATGAATTCATCGCTGCTGAAGTCAAATCAAATCAAATTTATTTATAAAGCCCTTTTTACCTCAGCCGATGTCACAAAGTGCTATACAGAAACTCAGCCTAAAACCCCAAACAGTAAGCAA
Organism: Thymallus thymallus; assembly: GCA_023634145.1. NCBI lineage: Eukaryota > Metazoa > Chordata > Actinopteri > Salmoniformes > Salmonidae > Thymallus > Thymallus thymallus. The sequence continues at coordinate 93,178 of JAKYLM010000160.1, read as the reverse complement.
TGCAGATGTAGAAGCACGGTGTCTAGGAACAACTCCCTAGAAAGGAAGGAACCTAGGAAGAAACCTAGAGAGGAACCAGGCTCTGAGGGTTGGCCAGTCCTCTTCTGGCTGTGCCGGGTGGAGATGATAACAATTTAAAAGGCATCCTCTCTTGGGGAATGCTGCTTTTTAGTTAGCTTTGCAACAGTATCAAATAGAAATGTAGGATTGTTATTATTCTCCTCAATTAGGTTGGAAAAATAGGATGATGGAGCAGCAGTGAGGACTCTTCCATATTGTACTGTACTTTCTTTCCAAGCTAGTAGGAAGACTTCCAGTTTGGTGGAGCGCCATTTCTGTTCCAGTTTTCTGGAAGCTTGCTTCAGAGCTCGGGTATTTTCTGTGTACCAAGGAGCTAGTTTCTTGTGGCAACTGCATCTAGGGTATTATGCAAGGTTAAATTTAGTTCCTCAGTTTGATCGTTAAATGATTTTTGTACTCTGACGTACTTGGATAGGTGGAGGGAGTCTGGAATGGCATCTAGGAGTCTTTGGGTTGTCCGAGAATTTATAGCACAGCTTTTGATGATCCTTGGCCTTGAAATACATTTACAGGTACACCTCCAATTGACTCCAATGATGTCAATTAGCCTATCAGAAGCTTCTAAAGCCATGACATCATTTTCTGGAATTTTCCAAGCTGTTTAAAGGCACAGTCAACTTAGTGTATGTAAACTTCTGACCCACTGGAATTGTGATATAGTGAATTATAAGTGAAATAATCTGTCTGTAAACAATTGATGGAATAATTACTTGTGTCAAAACTATAGTTTGTTAACATGAAATCTGTGGAAACTTCAACTGTGTGTGTGTGTTTGTATATATATATATATATATATATATATATATGTATATATATATATGTGTGTGTGTGTGTGTGTGTGTGTGTGTGTGTGTGTGTGTGTGTGTGTGTGTGTGTGTGTGTGTGTGTATATACAGTGGGGAGAACAAGTATTTGATACACTGCCGATTTCGCAGGTTTTCCTACTTACAAAGCATGTAGAAGTCTGTAATTTTTATCATAGGTACTCTTCAACTGTGAGTGACGGAATCTAAAACAAAAATCCAGAAAATCACATTGTATGATTTTTAAGTAATTAATTTGTATTTTATTGCATGACATAAGTATTTGATACATCAGAAAAGCAGAACTTAATATTTGGTACAGAAACCTTTGTTTGCAATTACAGAGATCATACGTTTCCTGTAGTTCTTGACCAGGTTTGCACACACTGCAGCAGGGATTTTGGCCCACTCCTCCATACAGATCTTCTCCAGATCCTTCAGGTTTCGGGGCTGTCGCTGGGCAATACAGACTTTCAGCTCCCTCCAAAGATTTTCTATTGTGTTCAGGTCTGGAGACTGGCTAGGCCACTCCAGGACCTTGAGATGCTTCTTACGGAGCCACTCCTTAGTTGCCCTGGTTGTGTGTTTCGGGTCGTTGTCATGCTGGAAGACCCAGCCACGACCCATCTTCAATGCTCTTACTGAGGGAAGGAGGTTGTTGGCCAAGATCTCGCGATACATGGCCCAATCCATCCTCCCCTCAATACGGTGCAGTCGTCCTGTCCCCTTTGCAGAAAAGCATCCCCAAAGAATGATGTTTCCACCTCCATGCTTCACGGTTGGGATGGTGTTCTTGGGGTTGTACTCATCCTTCTTCTTCCTCCAAACACGGCGAGTGGAGTTTAGACCAAAAAGCTCTATTTTTGTCTCATCAGACCACATGACCTTCTCCCATTCCTCCTCTGGATCATCCAGATGGTCATTGGCAAACTTCAGACGGGCCTGGACATGCGCTGGCTTGGGCAGGGGGACCTTGCGTGCGCTGCAGGATTTTAATCCATGACGGCGTAGTGTGTTACTAATGGTTTTCTTTGAGACTGTAGTCCCAGCTCTCTTCAGGTCATTGACCAGGTCCTGCCGTGTAGTTCTGGGCTGATCCCTCACCTTCCTCATGATCATTGATGCCCCACGAGGTGAGATCTTGCATGGTGCCCCAGACCGAGGGAGATTGACCGTCATCTTGAACTTCTTCCATTTTCTAATAATTGCGCCAACAGTTGTTGCCAACTTTAACAAGATTCCCATGGAACCCCCACCAAATTTTACTGTGGGTAGCAAGTGTTTTTCTTGCTATGACCAAATAACTCAATCTTTGTTTCATCAGTCCACAGCACCTTATTCCAAAATGAAGCTGGCTTGTCCAAATGTGCGTTTGCATACCTCAAGCGACTCTGTTTGTGGCCTGTGTGCAGAAAAGGCTTCTTCCGCATCACTCTCCCGTACAGCTTCTCCTTGTGCAAAGTGCGCTGAATTGTTGAACGATGCACAGTGACACCATCTGCAGCAAGATGATGTTGTAAGTCTTTGGAGGTGGTCTGTGGGCTGTTTTTGACCGTTCTCACCATCCTTCGCCTTTGCCTCTCTGATATTTTACTTGGCCTGCCACTTCTGGCCTTAACAAGAACTGTACCTGTGGTCTTCCATTTCCTCACTATGTTCCTCACAGTGGACACTGACAGCTTACATCTCTGCGTTAGCTTTTTGTAGCCTTCCCCTAATCCATAATGTTGAGTAAATTATTATGCAGCCTCAGAGGGGGGCCCAAACTTTTGCATACGGCTGTATGTGTGTGTGTATGTAGCACCATAATTCATAGGACAGTGACCATTGTTTGGTTATTTTGGTTATGTACTGAAGCACTTTGAGTTTGAAAGGATACAAGGTTGAAGTGCAGACTGTCAGCTTTAATTTGAGGGTATTTTCATACATATCGGATGAACCGTTTAGAAATTATAGAACCTTTTGTACATGGTCCCCCCCGTTTTCAGGCATCAAAAAACATTGGACAGTTTAACATAATGTGGAATAAAGTAATCATTGTTAATATTTGGTCTCATATCCTTTGCTTGCAATGACTGCTTGAAGTCTGCGATGCATCGACATCACCAGACGCTGGGTATCTTCCCTGGTGATGCTCTGCCAGGCCTGTATTGCAGCCATCTTCACTTCCTGCTTGTTTCAGGGACTTATTGCCTTCAGTCTCCTCTTCAGCATGTAAAATGCATGTTCAAGTGGATTGAGATCCGGTGATTGACTCGGCCAGTCAAGGATTTTCCACTTTTTGGCCATCAAAACCCCCTTTGTTGGTCATTGTCTTGTTGCATGATGAAGTTCCGTCCAATGAGTTTGGAGGCATTTGGTTTTATCTAAGCAGATAAAATATTTCTGTAGACTTCAGAATTCATTGTTCTACTTCTGTCTGCCGTCACATCCTCGATGAAGACCAGTGAGCCTGTTCCACTGGCAGCCATACAGGCCCAAGCCATAACACCCCTCCACCATGTTTCACGGCCCAAGCCATAACACCCCTCCACCATGTTTCACGGCCCAAGCCATAACACCGCTCCACCATGTTTCACGGCCCAAGCCATAACACCGCTCCACCATGTTTCACGGATGAGGTGGTATGCTTTGGATTATGGGCATTTCTTTTTTTTCTCCACACTTTCCTCTGTCCATCACTCTGGTACATGTTCATCTTTGTCTCATCTGTCCACAATACTTTATTCCAGAACTCTTGAGGATCTTTTAGGTGCCTTTTAGCAAACTGTAATCTGGCCTTTCTGTTCTTCAGGCGTATCAGTGGTTTGCATCTTGTAGTGAACCGTCTGTAGTCCTGCTGGTGGAGCCTGCTGTATGGTAGACTGACACATCTACACCTGCATCCAGGAGAGTGTTTTGATCTGTTAGGGGGAGTTTTCTTCACCATAGAGAGTATTCTCCGGTTATCCACTACAGTGGTATTGTCAGGTTCTGGCTGGGGTTTGGTCTTTGGCTCCCTCTAGGGGGGAGCTGTGGGACCACAGTTGGAGCTTGGCAGTATACCGGGGTTAGGGTTTGGTTTATTTTCAATCCCCAATTAGAGAGCTGTCTCGAGTTGTCTCTAATTGGGGATTCTATTTATGTTCACTATTTTCCACCTTGGATTCTTGTGTGTGTCCATCGTCCCATCAATCCAAACCGTGACCGGTATTCCTTGGTCTACCGGGTATTTTGACATTGAGTTCACTGGTTGTTTTTTTCTTGTTAATGATGAACCAAACTGTTGACTTGGGCATGCCCAGGGTTTCTGCAATGTTCCTGATTGATTGGTTTTCATTTCTGAGCCTTATGACGTCAAGCTTCATTTGCATCGACACTGCGGTCTTCCTCATGTTGTCACTCCCCAACAACAACCTCCAAAGGCATTAGCAAAGTCTAGAATCAATACTATTCATCAACAGCTCTCCTGCATTCACTAACGACACAAATTAATACACCTGCCTAACGACAGACATCTATGAAGCCAATTCAACAAATACTTGTAGTACCTTAAAATGGCGGGACCATGTACAAAAGGTGCTGTCATTTCTAAATGGTTCATCCGATATGTATGAAAATACCCTCAAATTAAAGATGACAGTTGATGACTGATCGTACATCCGAACATCACACCTGCGGGACAGGTACAGGATGGCAACAACAACTGCCTGAGTTACACCAGGAACGCACAATCCATCAGTGCTCACAGCAAGAACGGGCAAATCTGGTGCAGTCCATGAGGAGGAGATGAACTGCAGTGCTTAATGCAGCTGGTGGCCACACCAGATACTGACTTTTACTTCTGATTTTGACCCCCCCTTTGTTCAGGGACACATTATTCAATTTCTGTTAGTCACATGTCAGTGGTCCTTGTTCAGTTTATGTCTCAGTTGAGTATATTTGCACTGGTGACAGACAAACATGAAGGCTGCTTGGTCTAAAGTGGAGGAGTCCTACCCTTATTTCACACCCATTGGCTGTGCTGCTCATGCATTGAATCTGCTCGTCAGGGACATCATGTCACTGAAAACAATGGATACACTCTACAAGAGAGCCAAGTAAATGGTTATGTATGTGAAGGGTCATCAAGTTATAGCAGCAATCTACCTCACCAAGCAAAGTGAGAAGAATAAGAGCACCACATTGAAGCTGCCCAGCAACACCCGTTGGGGTGGTGTTGTCATCATGTTTGACAGTCTCCTGGAAGGGAAGGAGTCTCTCCACGAAATGGCCATATCACAGTCTGCCGATATGGACAGCCCCATCAAGAGGATCCTCCTGGATGATGTATTTTGGGAGAGAGTGGTAAGCAGCCTGAAACTCCTGAAACCTATAGCAGTAGCCATTGCACGGATTGAGGGAGACAATGCCATCCTGTCTGATGTTCAGACTCTGCTTGCAGATGTTAGAGAAGAAATCCGTACTGCCCTGCCCACTTCAATGTTGCTCCAAGCTGCAGTTCTGAAATACACCAAAAAGCCTGAAGACTTCTTCCTGAAGCCCATACACGCCGCAGCCCATACAAGGCCTATGGTGTCATCACTACTGTGTCTCGCCACCTTGGCCTGGATGAGGGCAAGGTTCTTGGCAGTCTGGCGAAGTACACTTCCAAGCAAGGGCTTTGGGATGGAGATGCAATATGGCAGTCGTGCCAACATATCTCATCAGCCAGCTGCTGGAAGGGACTTTATGGATCTGAGGCTCTTTCCCCTGTTGCCTCCATCATCCTCCAAATCCCACCAACATCAGCCGCCTCAGAGCGCAACTGGTCCTTGTTTGGGAACACACACACCAAAGCACACAATAGGCTGACCAATACAAGGGTTGGAAATTGGTGGCCATCCGGGCAAATTCTAGGCTTTTTGATTCCTGACAACAAGCCATCCTCAACAAGGTTGGAAAGTGACAGTGAAAATGAGGCCTCAGAGTCTGATGTTCAAGAGGTGGACATTGAGGAGGTCCAGGGAGAAGACATGGAAGCCTGAGAGGAAGACAACCAAAGCTTTAGTTTCTAGACTATCATTTTACAGATGTATGTTGAAAACGTTTTTGGGAGATGTGATGGATCATTGGGGATCATTCAATATTCCCTTTCTTTTGTTGTTCAGTGAAATCATCCCATGTGAAGAGTCAACTCATTTAATTAAAGTTAAATTCGTAACTAAATAGTTTTTTTTTTTTTTATTGGAAGGATTTAATCATTTGCAATTATGTCTCCTTATGATAAGTTAAAGGTTTATGTTTCTGTCTCCATATGAAATGGTAAATATTGTGGCAGATGGCAGGGAGAGGTAAGGGGAGTGGTGATTGAAGGAAGACAGTCTACTTATGATAAGGTAAACTTAATGTGCAACCCTATTCCCACCCACATAAATATACATACAGTACATTGATATATTATATATTGTAGCGATAATGTAGACATTTCTGATCTGCATCTGGACATCAGACAGGTCATAGACTTGCAGAGCAGCAGACAGGTCATAGACTTGCAGAGCAGCAGACAGGTTATAGACTTGCAGAGCAGCAGACAGGTTATAGACTTGCAGAGCAGCAGACAGGTCATAGACTTGCAGAGCAGCAGACAGGTTATAGACTTGCAGAGCAGCAGACAGGTCATAGACTTGCAGAGCAGCAGACAGGTCATAGACTTGCAGAGCAGCAGACAGGTTATAGACTTACAGTGCAGCAGACAGGTCATAGACGACTTGCAGAGCAGCAGACAGGTTATAGACTTGCAGAGCATATATTTTCATGTCAACAGACATGGCTGTAAGTGGTTGGGACCTCATAGCTGACAGGTTCATATACCGACTCCGGTGAAAACAGTCATGGTGAGAACCTTGTGAAGGCTAAGACAGAAAGAAGAACGTGATCAACTAGTCACTAGTGCCCCCTTGTGGGTCAACCAATAAACTGATTCTACAGCCTTCATTTCTTTAGTGGTTGGAAACTAAACTAGTTCAATTGGTGCACTTGCCCCCGGTGATGCTGGCGACCATGGAGACCAAGATGGAGATGAGGATGGTTCTGGAAGCCTGGAGGTCTCTGAGGAGAGCCAGCATGTTCATACACCTTGACCAGGAAGAGAAGAGGAAGTCATGTTAATACCTCAACTGTTGAAAAGAAAAGGAGAGCCGCACACTAGGAGCTCAGACGCAATAATTTAATAACCAACGTTTCGACAGACAAGCTGTCTTCATCAGGGTATAACATGAACTTCTAGTTTTAATACATAACCATTACCTTGTGTACGTGCAGTACCAGTCAAAAGTTTGGACACACCTACTCATTCAAGGGTTTTTCTTTATTTGTACTATTTTCTACATTGTAGAATAATAGTGAAGACATCAAAACTATGAAATAATACATATGGAATCATGTAGTAACCAAAAAAGTGTTAAACACATTTTATATTTGAGATTCTTCAAAGTAACCACCCTTTGATGACAGCTTTGCACACTCTTGGCATTGTCTCAACCAGCTTCATTAGGTAGTCACCTGGAATGCATTACAATTAATTTGTGAAATGTCTTTCTTTCTTAATGCATTTGAGCCAATCAGTTGTGTTGTAACAAGGTAGGGGTGTTATACAGAAGATAAAAGGTAAAAGACCAAGTCCATATTATGGCAAGAACAGCTCAAATAAGCAAAGAGAAACGACAGTCCATCATTACTTTAAGACATGAAGGTCAGTCAATACGGAACATTTCAAGAACTTTGAAAGTTTTTGCAAGTGCAGTCGCAAAAACCATCTATCGCTATGATGAAACTGGCTCTCATGAGGACCGCCACAGGAAAGGAAAACCCAGAGTTACCTCTGCTACAGAGGATAAGTTCATTAGAGTTACCAGCCTCAGAAATTGCAGCCCAAATAAATGCTTCACAGAGACACGGTGGTCAACAAGAGTACTGAACTACTGCTACCTACAGGTGAACTGGAGCCCTACAGACATGGTGGTCAACAAGAGTCCTGAACTACTGCTACGTACAGGTGAACTGGAGCCCTACAGATAGGATCAATAGATGGGATCAATAGGGAGATGATGCAATGAGACGGCAATCAATTCACTTTGAAGAATGGTCTGACTAAAAGCCCCTCTTCCTCAAAGGGTGTAAGCCTAGTATGAACCAAAATGGTTGCATCTCAATGGTCCAGAGTCTGCTCTTCTGCACTATATTCACATAGGCTACATAAAGGATATGTAAATTCCAGGTTACACATATTGCCTTTACAGAGTATGTTTTCAATGGCAGAGAAATAAGGGGTTTCACTTGCATAAACCAGATTGTATGACAAACTCAAAGGATGAGGGAGGTTCTCAAAGAATTCCATAAATAAAGCCATCATAAGCATTGGTCACCTGCTGGTCACCTGTGCTCTAGTTCTTGGAATCCACAGTCAGACCTGAGTCCTTTGATAAGACACTAGGGGGTTGATTTATATAGGTAGGGCACAGGTGTCACCTGTTAATTCATAAACGAGCAAAAGTCCAATATCATCTCATGATAACCAATCAACGGAATGGAAAGGTAAAACATGTTTTGATCATGCGCCGTTCTGAAATGAGAGGTGGTGAGAACGTTGCAACAATGTTCCAATGTGACCAATAATATAAACACAGGATACCTTCAATATAGGGCGGGATTCTGGGATGATGTGCAGTTTCCTCCAATCACAAGACGTATGTTTCTCTGTCAGCAATACAGACGTGAATATCATCCAATCAAATGTCTCAACGCGATACGCTGGGTCGGAGGGTCGCTGTAGCTACGCGCTAGGCTAGACTAGCAGTATGGCGGAAGAAGAGAGTACATTTGAGTTGGAGGGTTTAAAAAAAGAATTGGACAGTTTGTTTGTCAGTAACTCAAGTGAAGAATACGGACACCAAAGCAAGTTATACTGCGCACGGTTCTGTAAGGTAAGAGATGTATTTGAATCACACCTGGCAAAGCGCAAGACTTGTTCCCAGTACTGACTCGAGCTAGCTAACGTTAGCTAGTTAGGGCCAGAGATCCTTCCTCTAATATCTCTGCTAGGACTAACTAGTTAACTAGCTAACCAACCAGTCCCCCTCCCCCAGAAACAGGCCGAGAACAACCCCTACATGGCTAGTTAACAACCAATAAACTAACTGTTTCTGGATTGTCACGTATATGCTAATTCCTCCTTGTCTAAATGCATGAAGATGTACTGTTAGTAGCTAGTTAGCTACATGGTTATTTACACTTCCCACTTTAACCACCTAGTTAGTTGTTAGTTTGCCAACAGTACATTCGGGAACTAGCTAGGACTTCTCGTGGAATTCAATGAGTGCACTGATCTATCTTTCATATCAAGTTGTTTTTTCATAATTTGTCATACGAGTAAGCCATGTTTTAGCCAGCTAGTTAGTTATATAGATTTCTCTGTGTTGTAACATCCTATTAGGCTTGAACCGTTAACGTTACAGATACGTATAGGTAAATACAGTGTCGAGGTAGTCTGACTGAGGCCTAGTTAGGTAATAATGTAGCTAGTGAAGTATTCAGTTGAGATGATGATACAATAGAAAGGGACATTGGTTTAATTGGGCCCATCCAACCTCTTGCTGTGGTTCTCTCCCCCTCTCTCTCTCTCTCCCTCCCCCTCTCTCTCTCTCTCCCTCCCCCTCTCTCTCTCTCTCCCCCCCTCCCCCTCTCTCTCTCCCCCCCCTCCCCCTCTCTCTCTCCCCCCCCCCCTCCCCCTCTCTCTCTCCCCCCCCTCCCCCTCTCTCTCTCCCCCCCCCCTCCCCCTCCCCCTCTCCCCCCCCCTCCCCCTCTCTCTCTCCCCCCCTCCCCCTCTCTCTCCCCCCCCCCCCCCTCCCCCTCCCCCCCCCCCTCCCCCTCTCTCTCTCCCCCTCCCCCTCTCTCTCTCTCCCCCTCTCTCTCTCTCTCCCCCTGTAGTTGGTGGAGCTGTATGCAGGACGATGGCAGGTACCCTTGCCACAGCTGCAGGTGCTCCAGACTGCTCTGTGTTCCTTTGTCCAAGCCTCTGCCTGCTTCCCGTCTGACTGTGAACATGTATGCTACACCCTGAGTAGCCTTGCCCTGTAAGTATGAGTCTTGACCTGCTCCTTGGGGTACATAGACTGGGGGTGACTTGACACTATCTCCAGTATGATTAGTGTTGTTTTCTAGGATGACTCCGCCCCTTTCAGGGATTTCTTGTTATGTCATCCCTGTTCTAACGTTCTCAAACTGGCCCCTCCCCTTTCTCTCCCTACAGGAGTGTTTTTGAGCTCTTGCTGTTTTTGAACAGGAATAAGATCTTGCAGGATCCCCTGAAAAATATCCTTGATTCGTTCCAGGTGAGTTGTCTTACCCCTGTTCCAGATCTCAGGAATTATAGACATGTGGCAGTGATAAATTGTCACCCCTTCCTAGCCCGGTCCCAGATCTGTTTGTGCGGTCTTGCCAACTCCTATGGTTGTTGTCATGGCATAACGATGACCATAGGTGTTGGCGAGATGGCACAAACAGGCTGTATTGAATCAGGTGACAAATCAGATCATGTCCATTTCTCACTGCTTTATTTATGGAATGCTAGAAAACCAGACTCTGCTTTTGAGTTTGGCAAGATGGCACACAGATCTTGGACCAGGCTAACCTCCTCCTCTTTCAGGAATGTTTTTCCCACCTGGAGAGGCACCAGAACATTCACCTGCTGCAGGTGGGACAGATCATCAGAGAGAAGGGTCCATGGACCAGCCCCATACTACAGGCCATCCTGAAGGACTCACAACTACCCCGGGATGAAGGTGAGGGAGGGAGGGAGAGGCGGGGAGGGAGAGACTGAGAGAAAGGGAGGGTGGAGAGAAGGAGAGGGAGGTCCATGGCCCAGCCCTGTACTACAGGCCATCCTGAAGGACTCACAACTACCCCAGGATGAAGGAGAGAAAGGGAGGGTGGAGAGAAGGAGAGGGAGGGCCATGGACCACTCTAACATACTCATCCATACCATGTTGTATCAGGCCTACTGACTATAGAAATGTGTTCTGTTGTATCAGGCCTACTGACTATAGAAATGTGTTCTGTTGTATCAGGCCTACTGACTATAGAAATCTGTTCTGTTGTATCAGGCCTACTGACTATAGAAATGTGTTCTGTAAATATCTTCTCCGGAGTCTATCTATATTGACAGGAGTCAGTTAACTAGAGGCTGTCTCTATGAATTGAATCTTTACTGTGTAAAACTCTCTCTTTCCTTCTGTCCCCGTTGGACAGATACAGGGCTCTGGATAAATGTCATGCATTATATCACATCAAATGTATTAGTGACATACATGTGGTTAGCAGGTGTTATTGTGGGTGTAGCAAAATGCTGGTGCTTCTAGCTCCGACAGTGAAGTAATATCTAACAAATAATATCTAACAGTTACACAACATAAACCCAAATACACATAAATCTAAGTAAGGAATGGATTGAGAATATATACATAAATGTCAGGGTGGCATTGGACTAAGATACAGTGGCATAGTAAGCTTTATAGTATACAGTAAACACATAAGAGGTTGGTGATGCAGTATGTAAACATGATTAAGTGACTAAGATACTGTAGAATGTTATAGAGTGCAGTTTATACATAGAGATGAGTGATGTAGATACTGATACATTATTAAAGTGACTAGTGTTCTATTCCTTAAAGTGGCCTGTGATTTCTAATCAGTGTCTATAGGCAGCCGCCTCTGTACTGACCTCACCTTCTGGATGATAGCGGGGTGAACAGGCAGTGGCTCGGGTGGTTGATGTCTTTTGATGATCTTTTTGGCCTTCCTGTGGCAACGGGTGCTGTAGATGTCCAGGAGGGTGGGAAGTTTGCCCACCGTAATGTGTTGGGCAGACTGCACCAGATTTGATTTGTCTCTCTCCACAGTGGACAGGTACATAGACTCAGAGGTGCCGTTGTTCTTTGAGCTGCGTGTTCGTTACCTGCTGTCCAGTGAGATGTTCACCGAGGCTGTGGTCCTGGCTAAGACCTGCTCTCAGCACCCTGTGGCCGGACGACACCTGTTCTTCCGACAAGCCTACCTCACCTGTTTCTTGAAGGCATCGCTCTCCCACCATATGCACAAAGAGGTGAGGGAACAAGCGTTGGTTATTAGGATTCCTGGGTTCTGGATAAAAGCATCTGCTTAAATGGAAAATGTTGGGAAGGAGGGCTGATGACTGCTGGGAGTATTTAACTGATATACTAGCTAGGATCTACAGTAAAAGGTACGTAAACAGTGTTGTCCTGTGTTTACCCTCCACTACACCACTAGAATCTACGGTAGAAGTGCTTGAATGATCTCACCATTTCTCCTTCTCTACCTGTAGATGTCGGACATCGACGGTAAGGATGCAGTGGAAATCGTGTGTAACACGGAGAGGGAGGAGAGGGATGAGACTCTTCTGGCCCTCTGCAGAGCCTTCCTCTCTCAGCAACTAAACAGAGGAGACATGTATTGCATGTGGTGAGGCTCTTAACTTTCAATACACTTAATGTCTGTCTTCTACATCAGGGGCCAGATGTATCAACACTTTCAGAGTAGGAGTGGCGGTTTAGGATCAGTAACCAATCAGTGAGCAGAATCAAGTTGACATGACTCGTCATAACTGCAACAGAAGAGGCCAGATGACTGTAGACAACATGGCTAGTCATGGGGTACATGGTCTGGCAGTCTGTCATGTTAAAAGTGAAGGCAGACCTTTCACTGTCCAGTTTCAACATCAACGACACTAACTAGCTTTGCTCATCACATTTATGAAGCAATCATTTGATGTACAGTTGAAGTCGGAAGTTTACATACACTTAGGCTGAAGTAATTAAACCACATTTTTCAACCACTTGTAGACCTCCACAAGTCTGGTTCATCCTTGGGAGCAATTTCCAAACACCTGAAGGTACCACGTTCATCTGTACAAACAATAGTACGCAAGTATAAACACCATGTGACAACGCAGCCGTCATACCGCTCAGGAAGTAGACTCGTTATGTCTCCTAGAGATGAAAGTACTTTGGTGCGAAAAGTGCAAGTCAATCCCAGAACAACAGCAAAGGACCTTGTGAAGATGCTGGAGGAAACAGGTACAAAAGTATCTATATCCACAGTAAAACGAGTCCTATATCGACATAACCTGAAAGGCAGCTCAGCAAGGAAGAAGCCGCTGCTCCAAAACCACCATAAAAAAGCCAGACTACGGTTTGCAACTGCACATGGGGACAAAGATTATACTTTTTGGAGAAATGTCCTCTGGTCTGATGAAACAAAAATAGAACTGTTTGGCCATAATGACCATCTTTATGTTTGGAGGAAAAAGGGGGAGTCTTGCAAGCCGAAGAACACCATCCCAACCGTGAAGCACGGGGGTGGCAGCATCCTGTTGTGGGGGTGCTTTGCTGCAGGAGGGACTGGTGCACTTCACAAAATAGATGGCATCATGAGGAAGGAATGATGTAGATATATTGAAGCAACATCTCAAGACATCAGTCAGGAAGTTAAAGCTTGGTTGCAAATGGGTCTTCCAAATGGACCACGACCCCAAGCATACTTCCAAAGTTGTGGCAAAATGGCTTAAGGACAACAAAGTCAAGGTATTGGAGTGGCCATCACAAAGCCCTGACCTCATTCCTATAGAACATGTGTGGGCAGAACGGAAAAGGTGTGTGCGAGCAAGGAGGCCTACAAACCTGACTCAGTTACACCAGTTCTGTCAGGAGGAATGGGCCAAAATTCACTCAACTTATTGTGGGAAGCTTGTGGAAGGCTACCTGAAACGTTTGACCCAAGTTAAACAATTTAAAGGCAATGCTACCAAATACTAATTGAGTGTATGTAAACTTCTGACCCACTGGGAATGTGATGAAAGAAATAAAAGCTGAAATAAATCATTCTCTCTAATATTATTCTGACATTTCACATTCTTAAAATAAAGTTGTGATCCTAACTAACCTAAGACAGGGAAGTTTTACTAGGATTAAATGTCAGGAATTGAGAAACTGAGTTTAAATGTATTTGGCTAAGGTGAATGTAAACTTACGACTTGAACTGTATGGCAGGATTGGATGTTACATGCAATTTCAATTGTGTTTGAATTACATTGTGTATCAGCAAAGTTGCTTGAGATGTCACTTGTATCTGAACAGAAACTGCATTAAAATGGCTTCGTGTGAAACAGGCTTTATTATTGAAGTGGTGATATTTATTAATTCTGCTTGTTCTCTGGGTTTTCAAGGCCAGGTTACCGTTCAGCACCTGTAGGGATCTGATTTACAAACAGGTCTTTATTGAGCCAGCTAATGAACCAACTGACTTTTTGACCCAGTAACAACTAACCTTATTAATGAAGTGATTATAGTTGGATTTAACCACTTCCTCTTCCTCTACAGGGATCTGGTGTTCATATGGAGTAAACTCCATCTGCGGGTCAACCCTTCCAAACAGGTCTTCCTGGAAGAGAGCCATCGGTTGATGCTGTCTGCCACCAACATCACATCAATATTCCCTTTCATGAGAGTGATCCTTGCAGAGGTGAGCCGGGAACTCGTGTTACATTACAACTTACATTTTCTGGGGTGGAGTTGTAGTGTAGAGGATTATGTAAAGTTGATTTTGATCTGGGTTTTAGGTCGGTAAGGTGGCTTGGCTTGGTTCAGAGTTTTAATTGGATCTGGGTTTTAGGTCGGTAAGGTGGCTTGGCTTGGTTCAGAGTTTTAATTGGATCTGGGTTTTAGGTCGGTAAGGTGGCTTGGCTTGGTTCAGAGTTTTAATTGGATCTGGGTTTTAGGTCGGTAAGGTGGCTTGGTTTTAACACCCTTTGCATCCTGTTTTTACATGTCAGAGCCTTGGGTTTTCCAATGTGTTTCAACTGATAACTGTGCATACTAAAGATATGAGTAGAAGCTTGGCTTCTTTTTGGGTTGACTGAGAATTGTGCTGAAGTGACAAACATCCCATCAGCGTAGCATGATCCTTGGGTGTGTCTCTCATGGCCCCTATTTATGGGCCCTGGTCAAAGATAGTGCACTGTAGTGTGTAGGGAATAGTGTACCATTTGTCCTTTGGTCTGGAGTCCAAATTTGAGATTTTTGGTTCCAACCTCAACCAGATTTAGATGGTTTGTGTCATGAACAAAGTAGATGTCCTAACCGACTATAGTTTAACATGAAATCTGTGGAGGGGTTGAAACATGAGTATGTATGTGTGTGTAATTCTGTTCTATTTCTGTTTTGCTCTCCCAGCTGGGAAAGGATGGTCTCCAGTTCTGTGTGGAGCTCTGCACCCATGCCCTCCAGACGAACCCCTGCGATACCGCCACAAAGTCCCTCATCTACAAGACTGTAGCCTACCTCCTCCCCAACGACCTGGAGGTCTGCCGGGCCTGCGCCCTCCTCGTCTTCTTCCTGGAGCGCACTGTGGAGGCCTACAAAACTGTGTTCCTCCTCTACACCCACCCCGACCAGGAGTACCACGCCGAGGCCGGCCCCATCAGAAACCACATCCGCTTTGAGATCCTCCAGACCCTTAAGAGAGGCCTCTACTTTGACCCAGAGTTCTGGAACCTTTTGAATCTCCGTACCAACTGCCTGAAGCTGATGAGCGAGAAGAAGGCGGCGTTGGCAAGGATGATGGAGGAGGATGGGTGGGTGTCCAACTACTGCAGCACCACAACCAAAGAGCCCTGTCGCAGCTGGAGTGCTGACCTGTCTGAGTGTGTGCAGCCTAGACATGTAGAGACTAAACCAGTGCAAGCTAAACAAGTACAAACTAAACCAGCACAGAAGCACGTTCAGATTAAACCCTTTCACCAGGTAACGGCGCCCAAAAAGCGGTTCCAAAAAGAAGAGAAGAATCCAGTTTCCACAGCGTCTGTGGCGGCCAAACGTGTCAAAGCTCAAAGGTTGGAAAAGACCGTAGAAAATACTTCTGTTGTCGAGATGCAGCAGCTGCCTGTTAATCATGTGAAGCTGGTGATGGAGAAAGCTAAGACCGAGAAGCCAGCTGAACCCCCTGAAGTTGAGGAACAACCTGTAGTAAAAAGAAGAGGAAGGAAGCCTGGGCCAAAGCCGGGACTGCGTTCACCTGTGAAAGCAACAGAGTCCTCATCTGAGACGACCTCTGTTAGACGGTCGTTCAGACAACTGGACATAGCGCAGGAGAACCTGGCCAGGCAAGTCAGTCACAGACAACACAGGCACATGACCAGACTATCAGAGAAGAAACGGAGGGGCAGGAAACCCTGTTGGCTACTGGAAGGAACGTTCAAGGCTGAGAACAGTGCTCCCCGGAAGGGTCGCCAACCCGGGAGGAAGCCACAGCAGAAGACCCAGCAGACACCAGTGGAGAAGACCAGTAAGACCTCTCAGACTGGTGCCGCTGTCAAGGAAAGCACAACCAAACAAAAGAAGGATGTGACCTCACAAAATAAATCGTCAGCCGCTCGTCTAACAGCGCCGAGGGAACAGGAAGGTAAACGTCGGAAGGAGATTCCTGCTACTAACCGCCTAACAGCAGTATCTCCTGCTCCTGACTCAAAGCTGGAGGTCTCCCTACCTGACAACGAAGTGATTGGGGTCTTCCCTGAGGACTGTCTCAGTAGGCATGGACTGGGGACTCTAAACTTGAAGTCTAAGGCACCAATCCAGGCACAGTATCAGGTGAAGGATAGACTGGGAGAAGAGTTTATCCTTTCCACTCAGAACGCCAGTCTATTCATACAGCAGTTGCACAACTATGCCCAGACGCCTAAGGCGGAAGGTGTCACGTTGAATTCTGAAATCTGTTTGTTGAAAGTGACAGATGTCGGTCCTTCCCTAAACCAAAGGTGTCTGCCAGTGCAAGGTGATGCTTCAGGGATATTTTACCAGACATCTGCAGTGGAAATGGAAGTTGAGGTCTCCTCACAAACTGTCACTCCAACTGACATGACTTTTACACCACAAGGTAGAGCTGTTGAACACATTGAAATTCCCAAGAATGAGGAAGGATTCTCTACTGATCCTCTGCAAAAATGTACTCCACCCGTTCTCTCAGTGAATGCCATTGTTCCTAACAATACAGGTAGAATAAATACAGAAGTAACTAATGTTCCAATAGAACCAACGGAAGTAACTAATGTTCCAAGAAAGCTAACGGCTTCTGAAGTCAGGGATGTTTTAGAATCGTCCAGGAATAGGGAAGTTACTGATATTCTGAAAGAGGCTATGGATATAGCAAACATTGGTGTGGAAGAAGCAATGATGGGTGACACTGGCAGCGTGCCTGGAAAGGAAACTCCAGAGCTTGTTGCTCTTTCTCCTTTCTGCTGGCTGGCTAATAGCTCAATGGAAGCGTTTGCCAGAGAGTTTGAAAAGTTTGCCAAGGGTTCGGATGCTGATGTAGAAAACCAGGAGCCAGTGACTCCACAGACCACATATCATGTCTCGCACAAAACCTTGGAGACAATATTGCCAACATCTCCAAAAGTCATCCTTAAGGACATCACAGACACAGGGGTCCCTGAGGACACATCAAAAGTAACTGAAGACACCCTGCAAAACATGGACACGCCACACACTCAACAGGACACCCAACAGCTTACAGTGGAGATCCCACAGAATACACATGATACCCCACAGTACCATGAGAACACGTTAATGCACACTGCAGACACCCAACTCGACATTAAGAGTACATCACAAAACACAGAGCCGGAGGATACCCCAATGGCCACTGAGGACTTCCCACAGCTCAGTGATGAGACCCGGCAGCTTGAGCACCCCCTGAAATGCATTGTGGATACTCCAGAGGTGCTTGTGGACTTGCCACAGGACAATGACACCCCTCAGATCACTGAAGACCCCCCACAGTATACACAGGACATCGGACAGCTCACAGAGGACACCCCAAAAGTCACTTTCACTGAAGACAACCCACGGGTTACTGAGGACCGCACAAAATCCACTGTGGATACTCCAAAGGCTGTGGACACACTACCACAGAACACACAGGAGGACAGCTCAGAGGTAATTGAGGATGCCCTGAAAGTCACTGAAACCACCCAGAAAGTCACTGAAGACAGCCCAAATGTCACTGTAGATGCATCCCAGCACATTCAGGACACCCTACAAATACAAAACACTGCAGACACCTTACAGGACACCCCAAATGTAACTGAGGGCACACCACAGCTCACAGTGGACACCACAATGGTTGCTGAAGAGCCCACCAAGGCCACACAGGATGCCACACAGAACAATGGGGACACCCCACAGCTCCATGACACACCACAGGTCACTGAGGGCACCCCAAGAGTCCCTGAAGACACGTCAAAGGACTCCAAAGATACCCCAAAAGTCACCACAATGGTCTTTGGGGATATCGCACAAAATCCTGAAGGCACCCCACAGGAGAATGAGGACAACCAACTGGCATATCGCTGTAGTCTCTGCAACAAGGTTTTCAAAGGCAAACGTGTCATTGCCCACGCCATGTACCACTTCCGCAGGGACCAATGTATGTTCTGTAGGATGCTGTTCAAAAACGACCTCCTCGCCATGATGCATCTATCCCAACACATCGAGAAGTTGAAAAAAGGAAACATACCGGCTGATATTGAGGAGGTCCATGAGAACTGGACACCTGGGACGCCCGACACGCCTGAACGCTCAACACAGAGGGGGAGACGGGGGCGCAAGAGGATCTCTGTAAACTCCACAGAGTCAACTCCACAGGATTACAGAAAGCTACGGTCGAGCAATAGGATCTCTGTAAACTCCTCAGATACCACAGAGTCAACTCCACCGGATCGCAGGATCCTACGGTCTAACCCTAAGCTACGGTTGAGCAAAAGGCTCTCAATGGACTCTTCACCTTCACCAGAGACTAAACTCACAACAGAGGAGTCTGAAGGCAAGCAGTCGATACGGAGGGTCAATGGACACATGGGCAGAAGACAGGTTAAGGTTGGAGGAACTGAGCGTGATGGTGATACTCAGGCAGAGGAACTAGGGAAGATCAGGAGGCGGCAAGAGGAGGAGCACTCAGCTCTGGAACAGAGGGAAGAACCCATGGAGGAGGAGCACTCAGCTCTGGAACAGAGGGAAGAACCCATGGAGGAGGAGCACTCAGCTCTGGAACAGAGGGAAGAACCCATGGAGGAGGAGCACTCAGCTCTGGTACAGAGTGAAGAACCTGTGGAGATCTCTACTTCAACGGGTGAACAAGGGGAAACCTCCTCCTCTCCTCTGACAAAGACTTTGGAAGAAGAGGAGAAACCCTGCTCCTCTGCAAAGACCATGGAGGACAATACAGAATCTCAGTCTGTATCGGTAACACAGGACAGGCTTTCAATTTCTCCTCTAGAGACCTCAGTTCAGTGTAAGGAGACTCCCGGCAGCTGCCCTGTGAAGGGATGCACAGAGATATTCACTGGAAAACGGCGTTCTCTCCTCGGACATATTCTGGACAAACACCGCGGCGACGCCAAACCCTTGGAAACGACATTCCGTCACGGGAATGGAAAATGCAGTATTTGCCAGAAGCCTGGGTTGACTTTGCAGCATTACCAGCACCACATTTCATGGCACAGAGGAATTCCCAGGCATCCCTGTCTACATTATGGATGTAAAGTCCGGTTCAGTGCAGCGACAGAAATGAGAAACCACACAAAGACCCACCAGCCCCTCCAGTTAGTGTGCTGCTTCCCAGGCTGTCAGGAGCGCTTGGCTTGTCTTCCGGAGCTGAACCGTCACGAACGAGAACACTATCATCTTTCAAAGGAAGGGCAGGATGCACCTGCTATTGCTACCCTTGTCACCAACACCACCTCTGGAAATATGATTAAAAAGTGTAAGAAGACGAATAATCTAAAGATTATGCAGGGTGTGAAGAGACGATGGACTCTTAGAGAAAAGGAGGCATCAACTGCTGACCCCACTACTTCTGTAAAGGTAACTAGGAAGTATAACTTGAAGAAAACACAGGTCATAAAGAAACCGCATGTTCATAAAGAAAAGGATCTCCATACTACTGCTCCCCCTACCATCTCTGTAAAGGTAACCAATAAGTTGAAGAAATTGCAGGTTAAGGAAATGAACGTCCCAACCACTCCCACCACCACTGAACAAGTGAGCAAGACGTTAAAGATCATTGATAAGGTAAAGAAAGCTGTGAAGAGACAGAACGTTAGCAAAGACTGTTATACTCCAACTGGTCCGCCCACCTCAACCACAATTACCGCCACTGAAAAACTTACCAAAAAGAAAAAAAGTATAAATAAGTTGAAGAGAATGCAGGTTATTAAGAAACCGAACGTTAGCAAAGAAAAGGATACCCAACCTGGTCCAGCCACCGACGCAAAGGTGACAAAAAAATCAAAGGTGCCTGATAAGTTTAAGAGAATACAACTTGTAAAGAAACAGAGTGTTAGCAAAGACCCAAAGAAGATCTCAAGTGTTAGCACAGACAAGGATACCCCAACTGTTCCTCCCACCGCCACTCCAAAATTCACCAACAAGTTACCCAAGGTGACAGATAAGTTAAAGAAAACCCAAGTTCTAAAGAAACAAAGAGCTATCAAGGAACCCAAGAGGCCTGTTAGCAAGGAACCCAAGAAGTCCTCCAAAAAGCCTGTGAAGTCGAAGACCTCTGGTCCAGAGAAACATGTTAGTAAAGACACAGAAGTGGTAGGAAGTAAATCAAAGGAAGATGATAAACCATTGGTGGAAACATCAGACTCAACAGCTAGTAGTGTCTGTGACCAGAAGATGGTCAACGGACACTTAAAGGACGTCACTAAAGATTCATCAAAATACCTGAGAACTATTCAAACAAGCACAGACTCCAAATCCAAGAAATGCGAACCACGAAACCATAAACCTACTACTCCTAAAACCCCTACAGCTACTCCTAAAACCCCTACAGCTACTCCTAAAACCCCTACAGCTACTCCCAAACCCCCTACAGCTACTCCTAAAACCCCTACAGCTACTCCTAAAACCCCTACAGCTACCCCTAAAACCCCTACAGCTACTCCTAAAACCCCTACAGCTACTCATAAAACCCCTACAGCTACTCCTAAAACCCCTACAGCTACTCCTAAAACCCCTACAGCTACTCCTAAAACCCCTACAGCTACTCCCAAACCCCCTACAGCTACTCCCAAACCCCCTACAGCTACTCCTAAACCCCCTACAGCTACTCCTAAACCCCCTACAGCTACTCCTAAAACCCCTACAGCTACTCCTAAACCCCCTACAGCTACTCCCATAACCCCTATCAAGAAGGAGGAGGCGAAAAACACTACTTTCTTTGGGAAGATTAGCAACAGGCCATACATCCGGCCTCCCCCCACATCCTACCTAGACGAGAGGTACACCACCATGCCAAAACGCAGGAAAGAGATGTCCTGGACCCGTCCTCACTTTCCAATGCGCCCGGCCCTCGTGGAGGCAGGAGGGGCAACGGCTACACCGTTGGTCCATAGGCAGCGCTGTGCCAAGTGTTTCTGGCCCTTCGACAGTGGAGAGGAGTTGCAGACGCACCTCTCGCTGAAGACGTGCACAAGCCTTTTCGGCTTCGACTCAGACGAGGAGTGTAGGTATAAGATTGACTTGTATTAACTATCATTCAAATCATGTTTTTTATTTTATTTTTTTATTTAACAAACAACGAGATGGATTTCCTGAAGTAGACAAATACGTTAATAACAGGGTCATTTAGGAGCGGTTTCCAGACACAGATTAAATACGTTAATAACAGGGTCATTTAAGAGCGGTTTCCAGACACAGATTAAATACGTTAATAACAGGGTCATTTAGGAGCGGTTTCCAGACACAGATTAAATACGTTAATAACAGGGTCATTTAGGAGCGGTTTCCAGACACAGATTAAATACGTTAATAACAGGGTCATTTAGGAGCGGTTTCCAGACACAGATTAAATACGTTAATAACAGGGTCATTTAAGAGCGGTTTCCAGACACAGATTAAATACGTTAATAACAGGGTCATTTAGGAGCGGTTTCCAGACACAGATTAAATACGTTAATAACAGGGTCATTTAGGAGCGGTTTCCAGACACAGATTAAATACGTTAATAACAGGGTCATTTAGGAGCGGTTTCCAGACACAGATTAAATACGTTAATAACAGGGTCATTTAGGAGCGGTTTCCAGACACAGATTAAATACGTTAATAACAGGGTCATTTAGGAGCGGTTTCCAGACACAGATTAAATACGTTAATAACAGGGTCATTTAGGAGCGGTTTCCAGACACAGATTAAATACGTTAATAACAGGGTCAGATTAAGGCTAGTGTCTGGTAAACCACCCCAAAGTGTAGTAAATTATAGAAATGATCTGAAGTGTGATTTTCCTCCATATTGTTTCTGCTGAACGCTCCAGATACTGTATGCTGATTGTGGTTTGTGTTCTACTGTTCCAGGTAACTGGTGAAGATGATGGACAAGAGGACATGTTTGGATGTACTGCTAGTGGTGTTGAACACCTTTCGACCCTGCTACCTTACTGAGGACGACCAGGGTTACAGGACTCTTACATGACCTGCTGGCTAGCCTGGGACAGCCATGCCTGAGGCTGCCAATCTGAGGTGGCTACAACAGAAGACTCCTCTCAACCTTGCTACCTTATTGAAGAGGATTCTTACAGAGTTAACTCTTACATGACCTGCTGGCTAGCCTGGGACAGCCAGGCCTCCCCTTGTGACTGAAGCTGGCTGGTGGCTACAGCAGAAGACGGAGAACATTAAGGGTTGTAGCCATTCTTCCATGTTTTGTCTCCCTTGTTCATAGAAGTAACCTATGACCTTTGAACCATCAAATCCAAAGTTCAGGGGTCTTTTGGGCTGACTGATTGATGTATGGACCAGGAAGCTAAACTAAAGCCTGAAGGACTTATGAGGCCGACACTGAGACCAGAAAGACCGACGGACAGTTCATATATTCTTTCTTTATTTTCACCGTATTTACTTTGGACTGAAGAAGTGCCTGGACCCAACCTGCTACTTCCTGCTTCTCTTCTATTGGTCAATTGTTCAGAGGCTGCGTCCCAAATGGCACCTTATTCCCTCTATAGTGCACTACCCTATGTGGGGCCTGGTCAAAAGTAGGGCACTATAAAGTGAATAGGGTGTGATTTGGGACACAGAGAGTTATGGCTGGGTCAAGGAATGACTCTTGAAGCTGTGAGAATTGATGTTATGCAGGGATGTTAAACAAAATGTTCAGATATTTAACACTAATATTAAATAAATAAATATTGCTCATCATTTTGCTTTTGCACTTCTCCCTTAACCCTAACCCAGTAGTTAAATAACCCTAACCCGGTAGTTAAATAACCCTAACCCAGTAGTTAAATAACCCTAACCCAGTAGTTAAATAACCCTAACCCAGTAGTTAAATAACCCCTAACCCGGTAGTTAAATAACCCCTAACCCAGTAGTTAAATAACCCTAACCCAGTAGTTAAATAACCCCTAACCCAGTAGTTAAATAACCCTAACCCAGTAGTTAAATAACCCTAACCCAGTAGTTAAATAACCCCTAACCCAGTAGTTAAATAACCCCTAACCCAGTAGTTAAATAACCCCTAACCCAGTAGTTAAATAACCCTAACCCAGTAGTTAAATAACCCTAACCCGGTAGTTAAATAACCCTAACCCGGTAGTTAAATAACCCCAACCCGGTAGTTAAATAACCCCAACCCGGTAGTTAAATAACCCCAACCCGGTAGTTAAATAACCCCAACCCGGTAGTTAAATAACCCCCAACCCGGTAGTTAAATAACCCCCAACCCGGTAGTTAAATAACCCCCAACCCGGTAGTTAAATAACCCCCAACCCGGTAGTTAAATAACCCCCAACCCGGTAGTTAAATAACCCCCAACCCGGTAGTTAAATAACCCGGTAGTTAAATAACCCGGTAGTTAAATAACCCGGTAGTTAAATAACCCGGTAGTTAAATAACCCGGTAGTTAAATAACCCGGTAGTTAAATAACCCGGTAGTTAAATAACCCGGTAGTTAAATAACCCGGTAGTTAAATAACCCGGTAGTTAAATAACCCGGTAGTTAAATAACCCGGTAGTTAAATAACCCGGTAGTTAAATAACCCGGTAGTTAAATAACCCGGTAGTTAAATAACCCGGTAGTTAAATAACCCGGTAGTTAAATAACCCTTAACCCGGTAGTTAAATAACCCTAACCCGGTAGTTAAATAACCCTAACCCGGTAGTTAAATACCCCTAACCCAGCAGTTAAATACCCCTAACCCAGCAGTTAAATAACCCTGTCTCCCTTAACCCTAACCCAGCAGTTAAATAACCCTGTCTCCCTTAACCCTAACCCAGCAGTTAAATACCTGTCCTCCTCCTGCTCCAGGGTTCGGCTGATCCATTTGGTTTTTCAAATGATTGTCATTGTAATGGATGATACTGGATGCGTCCCAATTGGCACCCTATTCCCTTGATACTGCGTTTGGCCGGGCTTTAGGTCCACTTGTAGAATCTATGCCAAGGTGCATTGAAGCTGTTCTGGCAGCTGGTGGCGCAACACCTTTTTAAGATGCTTTATGTTGGTGTTGCCTTTATTTGATCTAATTTAATTCACAGTTATTATTTGTAAACAATTGATCCTCTGTGGCTAAAGGATGTTCTCTGGTTTTAATTTGAACATTGAGAGCGGGCTCCGGTGTTTGAACATTGAGAGCGGGCTCCGGTGTTTGAACATTGAGAGCGGGCTCCGGTGTTTGAACATTGAGAGCGGGCTCCGGTGTTTGAACATTGAGAGCGGGCTCCGGTGTTTGAACATTGAGAGCGGGCTCCGGTGTTTGAACATTGAGAGCGGGCTCCGGTGTTTGAACATTGAGAGCGGGCTCCGGTGTTTGGCTATATCTTTTATTTTTTACAACGTATAATAATTTACATGTTTTTGCCTCTTGGGCCCCAATGACTCGCACAATGATCCGTCACATTTATTATGCAGATTATTTTATTGATCAGTTACCTAAACAAGGCAGGGCCCCCCACCTCCTCTCCTCCCCCCAGTTACCCACGTGGGACCCCACCTCCTCTCCTCCCCCCAGTTACCCACGTGGGCCCCCCACCTCATCTCCCCCATCTGACGATTAGCAGAGCAGCAAATCTAGGTCTTGGGCGGGCCTGGGCCCAGGGGCTTCAGCCCCGGAAAGCCCCTGCGTTCATCCGGCCCTGTATGTAGGGTATAGGTTGCCTTTTGAGACAATTCTGTCCAAATGTCTGCAATGTGCAAAGGGTCTTTTTTAATTTCCATAATACTGCTTAAATTTACTGTCACACAAACAACAAGAACATGCTAGAACATGCTAGAACATGCTAGCCATAAGGCCTAAACAACATTCCATATTAAAATGTACTTTATTCATTTTATTTGTGTGTGATGAACTTGACTTGAATCAATACTATAGTTTATTGCACATTAAGTTTCACACTTATCTGTCTGGGATGAGTTGACGTGATGTCAGTCAGTCTTCACACAACCAGAACTATGTTGTCAGCTGTTGTTCAAAGTATGTCTCTGTCCCAAATGGCACCCTATTCCCTGTGTACTACTTGGGACCTGAGCCCATAGGCTGCACTATAGCGAATAGGCCACTTGGAACACATTATATAGAGGTTAGGAACTTGTTACGTGTATTAATTGACCCATCTGTCCGCAACCAATAACGCTGTGTCTGGTTGGTCAAGTACAGATACAGTCTATGCTCAAAACATGGACTAGGCTAAATGCCTCTATTAGCTTCTGACATCCCCTCGCTTTGAAAAGAGAGATCACTATTGTTGTGGTGTCACTGGGGAGGTAACACACCATGTTGTGATACTGTTCTACTGAACCTAACAGAACAGTGGCAGCAAGTGGAATGGATTATTCAATGCTTTTTCTATTTTGCTCCTGCAAAGAGTTTGAATGGCTTATTATAACTGGGTGTTGGAAACGGGTTTATATATCAGGTTGTTGTAAAATAATAAAACGCATCATATTATTAAACTGTAATAAGTCTACCAAGTCTTTATTTATCAAGGGTTACCAGTACACACGTTGTCAAGGTGATCACAATGATGGGTGGGCTCTTAATGGGTGACAATGGGAGTTGAGCTCTTAATGGGTGACAATGGGAGTTGAGCTCTTAATGGGTGACAATGGGAGTTGAGCTCTTAATGGGTGACAATGGGAGTTGAGCTCTTAATGGGTGACAATGGGAGTTGAGCTCTTAATGGGTGACAATGGGAGTTGAGCTCTTAATGGGTGACAATGGGAGTTGAGCTCTTAATGGGTGACAATGGGAGTTGAGCTCTTAATGGGTGACAATGAGAGTTGAGCTCTTAATGGGTGACAATGAGAGTTGAGCTCTTAATGGGTGACAATGATGGGTGGGCTCTTAATGGGTGACGATGATGGGTGGGTTCTTAATGGGTGACGATGAGGGGTGGGCTCTTAATGGGTGACGATGAGGGGTGGGCTCTTTCTTAATTAAGCTTTCATTGATTTCTTGTATCTTCCCTCCTCAAAAGGCATTGGCCGTGTTTGAGAAGATCGATGCCATAATGTATCATGGGTAAATTAACTGACTGATCTACAAATAAAAATGAGTAGTGATTTATGATATCAGTTAGTCGTCAGTCTCCTGAAATGTCGATCAAGCCCATTGAAAGAGCTGGTCCGAGGGGAAGGACCTTGGGAGGGAGCAGTACGGATGGGAAGGTAACGAGAAAGGATGCAAGGAATCCAGAAAATAATAATTTAGATAGCCATGGAGATTCTCCTTGTTGCAGTGATGTCACTAGTCAGAAAACAGATCACAAAGTATCTGTCTGGGTCTAGGAAAATCTGGCCTTTTATGTTCTCTTTCATTCGGTTTGATTCCATTATATGCCTATTCTTACTAAAAAATCTATGGGTATAACAAAATGAAACTACATGGGTATAATACATGAAACTACATGGGTATAATAAATGAAACTACATGGGTATAATACATGAAACTACATGGGTATAACAAAATGAAACTACATGGGTATAATAAATGAAACTACATGGGTATAATACGTTTTCTGGAGTTCGAGTTTTCTGGATTTTGTTGTATTATACCCATGTAGTTTCATGTATTATACCCATGTAGTCATGTATTATACCCATGTAGTCATTTATTATACCCATGTAGTCATGTATTATATATAATCATTTAACAATCAAACTGAGGATCTAAATTTAACCTTGCATAATACCCTAGATGCAGTTGCCACAAGAAACTAGCTCCCTGGTACACAGAAAATACCCGAGCTCTGAAGCAAGCTTCCAGAAAACTGGAACAGAAATGGCGCTCCACCAAACTGGAAGTCTTCCTACTAGCTTGGAAAGAAAGTACAGTACAATATGGAAGAGTCCTCACTGCTGCTCCATCATCCTATCTTTCCAACCTAATTGAGGAGAATAAGAATAATCCTACATTTCTATTTGAAATTGGAAAGCTAACTAAAAAGCAGCATTCCCCAAGAGAGGATGCCTTTCACTTCAGCAGCGATGAATTCATGAACTTCTTCAACGAAAAGATCATTATCATTAGAAAGCAAATTACAGACCCCTCTTTGAATCTGTGTATTTCCCCAAAGCTCAGCTGTCCTGAGTCTGACAGAACTGCCAGGACCTCGGATCAATGGAGACACTCAAGTTTTTAATCCTATATCTCTTGACACATTCATGAAAATTGACATGGCTTCTAAACCTTCAACCTGCATACTGGACCCTATTCCAACTAAACTACTGAAAGAGCTACTTCCTGTGCTCAGCACTCCTATGCTGAACATAATAAATGGCTCCCTCTCCACCGGATGTGTACCAAACTCTCTAAAAGTGGCAGTAATAAAGCCGCTCTTGAAAAAGCCAAGCCTTGACCCAGAAAACTATCGGCCTATATCGAATCTCCCATTTCTCTCAAAAATCTTAGAAAAAGCTGTTGCGCAGCAACTCACTGCCTTCCTGAAGACAAATAATGTATAGGAAACACTTCAGTCTGGTTTTAGACCCTATCATAGCACTGAGACTGCACTTGTGAAATTGGTAAACAACCTTTTAATGGCGTCAGACCAAGGCTCTGCATCTGTCCTCGTGCTCTTAGACCTTAGTGCTGCTTTTGACACCATCGCCCATCATATTCTTTTGGAGAGATTGGAAAGCTTAATTGGTCTACACGGACAAGTTCTTGCCTGGTTTAGATCTTATCTGTCGGAGAGATATCAGTTAGTCTCCGTGGATGGTTTGTCCTCTGACAAATCAATTGTAAGTTTCGGTGTTCCTCAAGGTTCCGTTTTAGGAACCTTGTTTTCACTATATATTTTACTTCTTGGTGATGTCATTCGGAAACATAATGTTAACTTCCATTGCTATGCGGACGACACACAGCTGTACATTTCGATGAAACATGGTGATGCACCAAAATTGCCTGCCCTGGAAGCCTGTGTTTCAGACATAAGGAAGTGGATGGCGGCAAATGTTTTACTTTTAAATTCTGACAAAACAGAGATGCTAGTTCTAGGTCCCAAGAAACAAAGAGATCTGCTTTTGGATCTGACAATTAATCTTGATGGTTGTACAGTCGTCCCCCAAAAAACTGTGAAGGACCTCAGCGTTACTCTGGACCTTGATCTATCTTTTAATGAACATATCAAGAATATTTTAAGGATAGCTTTTTTCTATCTTCGTAACATTGCAAAAATCTGACATTTGTTGTCCAAAAATGATGCGGAAAAGCTAATCCATGCTTTTGTCACTTCTAGATTAGATTACTGCAATGCTCTACTCTCCGGCTACCCGGATAAAGCACTAAATACACTTCAATTAGTGCTAAACACGGCTGCTAGAATCCTGACTAGAACCTAAAGATTTGATCATATTACTCCCGTGCTAGCCTCTCTACACTGGCTTCCTGTTAAGGCTAGGGCTGATTTCAAGGTTTTACTGCTAACCTACAAAGCATTACATGGACTTGCTCCTACTTATCTCTCAGATTTGGTCCTGCCGTACATACCTACACGTACGCTCCGGTCACAAGACGCAGGCCTCCTTATTGTCCCTAGAATCTCTAAGCAAACAGCTGGAAGCAGGGCTTTCTCCTATAGAGCTCCATTTCTATGGAATGGTCTGCCTATCCATGTGAGAGACGCAGACTCCGTCTCAACCTTTAAGTCTTTACTGAAGACTCACCTCTTCAGTATGTCCTATGATTGAGTGTAGTCTGGCCCAGGGGTGCAAGGGTGAACGGCAAGGCTCTGGAGCGACGAACCACCCTTGCTGTCTCTGCCTGGCCGGTTCCCGTCTCTCCATTGGGATTCTCTGCCTCTGACCCTATTACGGGGGCTGAGTCACTGGCTTACTGGTGCTTTCCATGCCATTCCTAGGAGGGGTGCGTCACTTCCTGTCCGGTTTGTCGCCCCCTCTGGCTTGTGCAGTGGAGGGGATCTTTCGTGGACTATACTCAGCCTTGTCTCAGGGTAGTAAGTTGGTGGTTGTTGATATCCCTCTATTGGTGTAGGGGCTGTGCTTGGCAGAGTGGGTGAGGTTATATCCTGCCTGGTTTGGCCCTGTCCGGGGGTATTGTCTGGGTATTGTCGGAGGGGGCCACAGTGTCTCCTGACCCCAACTGTCTCAGCCTCCAGTATCTATGCTGCAATAGTCTATGTGCCGGGGGGCTAGGGTCAGTTTGTTAAATCTGATGTTATTATCCGGTGTCTTGTGTGAATTTAAGTATGCTCCCTCTAATTCTCTCTCTCTCCCACTCTACCTCCTCTCCCGGAGGACCTGAGCCTACCCGGAGGACCATGCTTCAGGACCACCTGCCCTGATGACCACTAGCTGTCCCCAGTCCACCTGGTTGTGCTGCTGCACCGGTTTCTACTCTTCTGCCTGCGGTTATGGAATCCTGACCTGTTCATTGGACGTGCCACCTTGTCCCAGACCTGCTGTTTTCATCTCTCTCTCGCTTTACCGCACCTGCGCTCTATTGCACTAAAAAGCCAAGTGACATTCACTCCTGATGTATTTACCTGTTGCAACCTCCACAACTACTTTTATTATTATTTGACCCTGCTGGTCATCTATGAACATTTTAACATCTTGGAGAAAGATCTGGCCTTAATGTTCATGAATTGTTATAATCTCCACCCGGCACAGCCAGAAGAGGACTGGCCACCCCTCAGAGCCTGGTTCCTCTCTAGGTTTCTTCCTAGGTTCCTTCCTTTCTAGGGAGTTTTTCCTAGCCACCGTGCTTCTACATCTGCATTGCTTACTGTTTGGGGTTTTAGGCTGGGTGTCTGTATAGCACTTTGTGACGTCAGCTGATGTAAAAAGGGTTTTATAAATACATTTGATTGATTGATTGAGGGATTATTATACCCATGTAGTTTCACGCCTTGTCCACAGGAGGCACTGTCGCAGTTGTCTCTAGTTTTCACAGCCACAAATTCATGTCGTAAAACTGTATGAAAACGGAAATGTGCTTTTTAATCTTCATTTAAGGTTAGGCATAATGTTTGCTGTGTGGTTAAGGTTATGTTTAAAATCGTATTTTAAGAAATAGTCGTGGTTTAGCCATAATGATGACTTTGTGGCTGTGGTAACTACGGTGCCTGATGATGAACCCAAACACGGAAACAAACGGATTTCAGAAATATTTATCTCACTGAAGAGGTCTTCATAAAGGAATATTACCTTTTCTTTTGAAATAGGGTTGGTTTTACCTGACACTTGTCCTTACAAAGCTATCTGTACGTCAAACTAGATAATGTCGCTAGCAGATAAACACTAGGTTAGCTAGCTAACGTCGACCGTGTCTATCCGATATCTTTTACCGTTCGTGACAATGCCAAGTATAATAATGATATTTATTTGTTAGTATAGCTAGCTAACTTACCTACTAATGTTACTAGTTAGTTGTGGATAACCGATTATTTGAGAGAAGCAACAAGTAGACTGGCAGTACTAGCTGTGTGGTTAGAGTTTAAACTTTGACAATGTGAGATGTCTTAAGGACAGTGTATTGACCCTACCTGGACCTGACTCATACAGCATGGTGATGAGGAGGAGGAGGAGGAGGAGGACTACATTCAGAACCGCTGCTACATGACTCTGTGTTTGGACTGCAATGTTTAGTCTGATGGCGAATTGCTGCACCTGGTTGAAACGCTGGCGGCAGCCTGCAAGGTGAGTCTGATACATCACTACATCACTACATCACTACGGTAAATCATCTATTTACATTTATTGGCCATTTGATTTGTGAATGGGTTACCAGTGCTGCCATCCAGTCTTGTTAGCTATATATCACCCAACAGAGGTGTGTGTGTGTGTGTGGTGTGTGTGTGTGTGGTGTGGTGTGTTGTGGTGTGTGTGGTGTGTGTGTTGTGGTGTGTGGTGTGTTGTGGTGTGTGTGGTGTGTGTGTTGTGGTGTGTGGTGTGTTGTGGTGTGTGTGGTGTGTTGTGGTGTGTGGTGTGTTGTGGTGTGTTGTGGTGTGTGTGGTGTGTGTGTTGTGGTGTGTGTGTTGTGGTGTGTGTGGTGTGTGTGTTGTGGTGTGTGGTGTGTTGTGGTGTGTGTGTGTGTTGTGGTGTGTGTGTGGTGTGTTGTGGTGTGTGTGTTGTGGTGTGGTGTGTGTGTGTGTGTTGTGGTGTGTGTGGTGTGTTGTGGTGTGTGTGTTGTGGTGTGTGTTGTGTGTGTGGTGTGTTGTGTGCGTGGTGTGTTGTGTGTGTTGTGGTGTGTGGTGTGTGGTGTGTTGTGGTGTGTGTGTTGTGTGTGTTGTGTGTGTGTGTGTGTGTGTGTGTGTTGTGTGTGTGTGTGTGTGTGTGTGTGTGTGTGTGTGTGTGTGTGTGTGTGTGTGTGGTGTATAACATGCTGCTGCTTGGTTACCAGGTAGTCATGTAACCAGTGACTAAGGTGCTAAACCACAGCTGTCACTCCTTAAAACAGCAAAGTGCCCCTTCTCTCCAGGGCAGGGTTAAGAAGTCATAGGCCTCGGGTCTTTTATTTGATTTGATTATTCTCTTTCATTCTGTTTGATTCCATTAAATGCCTATTCTTACTATACAATATATTTGTGTTGTTGACTGATAAACGCACGGGATCATAGGCAGTGTGTGAGATTCAATGCGTGGGTAACTGGGGGGCCCTACCTTTATTGGGTAACTGGGGGGCCCTACCTTTATTGGGTAACTGGGGGGCCCTACCTTCATTGGGTAACTGGGGGGCCCTACCTTTATTGGGTAACTGGGGGGCCCTACCTTTATTGGGTAACTGGGGGGCCCTACCTTCATTGGGTAACTGGGGGGCCCTACCTTCAACCTTCATTGGGTAACTGGGGGGCCCTACCTTTATTGGGTAACTGGGGGGCCCTACCTTTATTGGGTAACTGGGGGGCCCTACCTTCAACCTTCATTGGGTAACTGGGGGGGGGCCTACCTTCATTGGGTAACTGGGGGGCCCTACCTTTATTGGGTAACTGGGGGGCCTACCTTCATTGGGTAACTGGGGGGCCCTACCTTTATTGGGTAACTGGGGGGCCCTACCTTCAACCTTCATTGGGTAACTGGGGGGGGGCCTACCTTCATTGGGTAACTGGGGGGCCCTACCTTCAACCTTCATTGGGTAACTGGGGGGGGGCCTACCTTCATTGGGTAACTGGGGGGGGCCCTACCTTTATTGGGTAACTGGGGGGGGCCTACCTTCATTGGGTAACTGGGGGGCCTACCTTTATTGGGTAACTGGGGGGCCCTACCTTTATTGGGTAACTGGGGGGGGCCTACCTTCATTGGGTAACTGGGGGGGGCCTACCTTCATTGGGTAACTGGGGGGGGCCTACCTTCATTGGGTAACTGGGGGGGGCCTTCCTTCATTGGGTAACTGGGGGGTGACATGGTATATATAGAAGGGCTGTCCTATTTAAAGGTTTGTCCACATACTTTTGTATATATACAGTGTATCTCTCTCACACAGTAGACATGTAATTCCTCTAATTGTCAGAAAGCCCTAAATCACCTTGTTTTATCTGCAGTGTGTGACTGTAACACACCTGTGGGGTAGGTTGCATGGGTTTCTCTAGCTCCACACCAGTGTTGTAAAAATACTTTATAATACTACTTAAGTTGTTTTTGGGGGGTATCTGTACTTTACTATTTATATTTTTGACAACTTTTACTTCACTACATTCCTAAAGAAAATAATGTACTTTTTACTCCATACATTTTCCCTGAAACCCAGAAGTACTTGTTACATTTTGAATGCTTAGCAGGACAGAAAATGGTCCAATTCACTCAAGAGAACATCTGTGGTCGTCCCTACTGCCTCTGATCTGGCGGACTCACTAAACACAAATGTTTGGTTTGTAAATGATGTCTCAGTTTTGGTTTGTGCCTCTGGCTATCCATAAAAAATAAAATAAAAATAATCATGCCGTCTGGTTTGCTTAATATAAGCAACTTTTGATACTTGACTTTTACTCCAGTAGTATTTTACTGGGTGACTTTCACTTTTACTTGAGTCATTTTCTGTTAAGGTATCTTTACTTTTACTCAGACTCACTGCTCCACACACTGTGTTAAAGTGAAGGAGAGGCCGGTACGTTACCACCTGCTGTGTTGTACTGTGAGTCAGAGGACTTCATTGGAAATCCCTAGCTAATCCTGCTGCTCTCTGGGCCTGGCCTGTGGAGTGGGGGTGGGGTGTGTGTGTTCCACATTTACTGTATATTGAGGGGACGTCCGTGGGTCTCTGGGTCTGGTCTGGTTGTAGTCTAGCTCCCACATGAAGGCCTCCTGGCTACAGAGGACTGTCCGCTGGATAGTCTGCTTCATGTCCAAACGGCGGGAGAGCCGTAGGCAAGTAATTTCTAGACGTTGGTGTGTGTGTGGTTTTTGTGTGTTTTGTGGATGTGTTTTCCATAGCAGAGGCACTTTTACATTTGTTTTTAACGATGACTGGGTGACTTTTATACAATTTGGCAATTTTTCTAAGGTGACACAGGGAAGCTGAATGATGGAGGATCGTTGTAATATGAACCCAACTTGAGGAATGACTCAAGGTGTTTGATGTCATTGGTAGCTGATAACAGTGTTGTTTACTCATCACTGTCTGTGTACATCATAGACTTACCTAGCTGCTCAACGTGGTTATGGACAGAGTGCTGACTCCCCCAATCTGTTGTGATATCCCTGTAGTGTTAGCCCTGGGCTGCATTAGTGACCTGGGCTGCTGGCTAAGCCTCTCTTGCAGCTCCCCCACAGCCAGCAGTATCTGAAGGGTATGAGAGGTATTCTGCCTGCCTGACAATGCATTAGGCTAATATCAAACTGTTCATCATTTCTGTGCGGAGACTGGCGTTGAATGTTCTGTGCTTACTTTGGAAGCGGCTCAAGTTATTAAAATAAATATATTGCTTACTAATGTTGCTCTCTATCCTTATAGAATTGACACGTCACGGGTCACATGACATATTTTAGAGTAGCCCATGTGACTATTGTCATAATGTTCCTGCATCTTGTTCTCCGACCACACCTCATTTGAATCCCAGTGCCATCTCTCTAATAGTCCAGGTTCTCTTTGGTGTTTTAGGAAAATAACGCTGGTCATGGTAGGACTTGACAACGCTGGGAAGACCGCTACAGTACGGGGGATTCAGGGAGGTGAGGGGTCGTCTTGACTTGAGTCACTCAGTTCTTTAAACTCTATTAGACATGTATGATGTTGGCTTCTCTTCATCACTGAACATGTGTTCTGTTCCATCACAGAGAGCCCAGAGGACGTGGCCCCTACGGTAGGGTTCTCCAAGGTGGATCTGAAGCAGGGGAAGTTTGAGGTCACCATCTTTGACCTGGGCGGAGGGAAGAGGATCAGGTCTTTGTACTGGTTGTCTTTCTTGCCCTCACACCTGTCCTCCATCTTTCTTCCTGATTCTGCTGATAGGACTGTTTTAAAGAAAGGTCTAGTTGCTATATGTGGTTGTTTTCCCTACTGAACATAGTTTAATGCTCTGGATAAGAGTCTGCTAAATGACTCCAATGTAAATGTAATCAGGGGCATCTGGAAGAACTACTCCAGTGAGTCGTACGGGGTGGTGTTCGTGGTGGACTACAGTGAGTCGTACGGGGTGGTGTTCGTGGTGGACTCCAGTGAGTCGTACGGGGTGGTGTTCGTGGTGGACTCCAGTGAGTCGTACGGGGTGGTGTTCGTGGTGGACTACAGTGAGTCGTACGGGGTGGTGTTCGTGGTGGACTCCAGTGAGTCGTACGGGGTGGTGTTCGTGGTGGACTCCAGTGAGTCGTACGGGGTGGTGTTCGTGGTGGACTCCAGTGAGTCGTACGGGGTGGTGTTCGTGGTGGACTCCAGTGAGTCGTACGGGGTGGTGTTCGTGGTGGACTACAGTGAGTCGTACGGGGTGGTGTTCGTGGTGGACTCCAGTGAGTCGTACGGGGTGGTGTTCGTGGTGGACTACAGTGAGTCGTACGGGGTGGTGTTCGTGGTGGACTCCAGTGAGTCGTACGGGGTGGTGTTCGTGGTGGACTACAGTGAGTCGTACGGGGTGGTGTTCGTGGTGGACTCCAGTGAGTCGTACGGGGTGGTGTTCGTGGTGGACTACAGTGAGTCGTACGGGGTGGTGTTCGTGGTGGACTCCAGTGAGTCGTACGGGGTGGTGTTCGTGGTGGACTCCAGTGAGTCGTACGGGGTGGTGTTCGTGGTGGACTACAGTGAGTCGTACGGGGTGGTGTTCGTGGTGGACTACAGTGAGTCGTACGGGGTGGTGTTCGTGGTGGACTACAGTGAGTCGTACGGGATGGTGTTCGTGGTGGACTCCAGTGAGTCGTACGGGGTGGTGTTCGTGGTGGACTACAGTGAGTCGTACGGGGTGGTGTTCGTGGTGGACTACAGTGAGTCGTACGGGGTGGTGTTCGTGGTGGACTACAGTGAGTCGTACGGGGTGGTGTTCGTGGTGGACTACAGTGAGTCGTACGGGGTGGTGTTCGTGGTGGACTCCAGTGAGTCGTACGGGGTGGTGTTCGTGGTGGACTACAGTGAGTCGTACGGGGTGGTGTTCGTGGTGGACTCCAGTGAGTCGTACGGGGTGGTGTTCGTGGTGGACTCCAGTGAGTCGTACGGGGTGGTGTTCGTGGTGGACTCCAGTGAGTCGTACGGGGTGGTGTTCGTGGTGGACTACAGTGAGTCGTACGGGGTGGTGTTCGTGGTGGACTCCAGTGAGTCGTACGGGGTGGTGTTCGTGGTGGACTCCAGTGAGTCGTACGGGGTGGTGTTCGTGGTGGACTCCAGTGAGTCGTACGGGGTGGTGTTCGTGGTGGACTCCAGTGAGTCGTACGGGGTGGTGTTCGTGGTGGACTCCAGTGAGTCGTACGGGGTGGTGTTCGTGGTGGACTCCAGTGAGTCGTACGGGGTGGTGTTCGTGGTGGACTACAGTGAGTCGTACGGGGTGGTGTTCGTGGTGGACTCCAGTGAGTCGTACGGGGTGGTGTTCGTGGTGGACTACAGTGAGTCGTACGGGGTGGTGTTCGTGGTGGACTCCAGTGAGTCGTACGGGGTGGTGTTCGTGGTGGACTCCAGTGAGTCGTACGGGGTGGTGTTCGTGGTGGACTCCAGTGAGTCGTACGGGGTGGTGTTCGTGGTGGACTACAGTGAGTCGTACGGGGTGGTGTTCGTGGTGGACTCCAGTGAGTCGTACGGGGTGGTGTTCGTGGTGGACTACAGTGAGTCGTACGGGGTGGTGTTCGTGGTGGACTCCAGTGAGTCGTACGGGGTGGTGTTCGTGGTGGACTCCAGTGAGTCGTACGGGGTGGTGTTCGTGGTGGACTCCAGTGAGTCGTACGGGGTGGTGTTCGTGGTGGACTACAGTGAGTCGTACGGGGTGGTGTTCGTGGTGGACTCCAGTGAGTCGTACGGGGTGGTGTTCGTGGTGGACTCCAGTGAGTCGTACGGGGTGGTGTTCGTGGTGGACTACAGTGAGTCGTACGGGGTGGTGTTCGTGGTGGACTCCAGTGAGTCGTACGGGGTGGTGTTCGTGGTGGACTCCAGTGAGTCGTACGGGGTGGTGTTCGTGGTGGACTACAGTGAGTCGTACGGGGTGGTGTTCGTGGTGGACTACAGTGAGTCGTACGGGGTGGTGTTCGTGGTGGACTACAGTGAGTCGTACGGGGTGGTGTTCGTGGTGGACTCCAGTGAGTCGTACGGGGTGGTGTTCGTGGTGGACTACAGTGAGTCGTACGGGGTGGTGTTCGTGGTGGACTACAGTGAGTCGTACGGGGTGGTGTTCGTGGTGGACTACAGTGAGTCGTACGGGGTGGTGTTCGTGGTGGACTACAGTGAGTCGTACGGGGTGGTGTTCGTGGTGGACTACAGTGAGTCGTACGGGGTGGTGTTCGTGGTGGACTACAGTGAGTCGTACGGGGTGGTGTTCGTGGTGGACTACAGTGAGTCGTACGGGGTGGTGTTCGTGGTGGACTCCAGTGAGTCGTACGGGGTGGTGTTCGTGGTGGACTCCAGTGAGTCGTACGGGGTGGTGTTCGTGGTGGACTCCAGTGAGTCGTACGGGGTGGTGTTCGTGGTGGACTCCAGTGAGTCGTACGGGGTGGTGTTCGTGGTGGACTACAGTGAGTCGTACGGGGTGGTGTTCGTGGTGGACTCCAGTGAGTCGTACGGGGTGGTGTTCGTGGTGGACTACAGTGAGTCGTACGGGGTGGTGTTCGTGGTGGACTCCAGTGAGTCGTACGGGGTGGTGTTCGTGGTGGACTCCAGTGAGTCGTACGGGGTGGTGTTCGTGGTGGACTACAGTGAGTCGTACGGGGTGGTGTTCGTGGTGGACTCCAGTGAGTCGTACGGGGTGGTGTTCGTGGTGGACTACAGTGAGTCGTACGGGGTGGTGTTCGTGGTGGACTCCAGTGAGTCGTACGGGGTGGTGTTCGTGGTGGACTCCAGTGAGTCGTACGGGGTGGTGTTCGTGGTGGACTCCAGTGAGTCGTACGGGGTGGTGTTCGTGGTGGACTCCAGTGAGTCGTACGGGGTGGTGTTCGTGGTGGACTCCAGTGAGTCGTACGGGGTGGTGTTCGTGGTGGACTACAGTGAGTCGTACGGGGTGGTGTTCGTGGTGGACTCCAGTGAGTCGTACGGGGTGGTGTTCGTGGTGGACTACAGTGAGTCGTACGGGGTGGTGTTCGTGGTGGACTACAGTGAGTCGTACGGGGTGGTGTTCGTGGTGGACTCCAGTGAGTCGTACGGGGTGGTGTTCGTGGTGGACTACAGTGAGTCGTACGGGGTGGTGTTCGTGGTGGACTACAGTGAGTCGTACGGGGTGGTGTTCGTGGTGGACTCCAGTGAGTCGTACGGGGTGGTGTTCGTGGTGGACTCCAGTGAGTCGTACGGGGTGGTGTTCGTGGTGGACTACAGTGAGTCGTACGGGGTGGTGTTCGTGGTGGACTCCAGTGAGTCGTACGGGGTGGTGTTCGTGGTGGACTCCAGTGAGTCGTACGGGGTGGTGTTCGTGGTGGACTACAGTGAGTCGTACGGGGTGGTGTTCGTGGTGGACTCCAGTGAGTCGTACGGGGTGGTGTTCGTGGTGGACTACAGTGAGTCGTACGGGGTGGTGTTCGTGGTGGACTCCAGTGAGTCGTACGGGGTGGTGTTCGTGGTGGACTCCAGTGAGTCGTACGGGGTGGTGTTCGTGGTGGACTCCAGTGAGTCGTACGGGGTGGTGTTCGTGGTGGACTACAGTGAGTCGTACGGGGTGGTGTTCGTGGTGGACTACAGTGAGTCGTACGGGGTGGTGTTCGTGGTGGACTCCAGTGAGTCGTACGGGGTGGTGTTCGTGGTGGACTACAGTGAGTCGTACGGGGTGGTGTTCGTGGTGGACTCCAGTGAGTCGTACGGGGTGGTGTTCGTGGTGGACTCCAGTGAGTCGTACGGGGTGGTGTTCGTGGTGGACTCCAGTGAGTCGTACGGGGTGGTGTTCGTGGTGGACTCCAGTGAGTCGTACGGGGTGGTGTTCGTGGTGGACTACAGTGAGTCGTACGGGGTGGTGTTCGTGGTGGACTCCAGTGAGTCGTACGGGGTGGTGTTCGTGGTGGACTCCAGTGAGTCGTACGGGGTGGTGTTCGTGGTGGACTCCAGTGAGTCGTACGGGGTGGTGTTCGTGGTGGACTACAGTGAGTCGTACGGGGTGGTGTTCGTGGTGGACTCCAGTGAGTCGTACGGGGTGGTGTTCGTGGTGGACTCCAGTGAGTCGTACGGGGTGGTGTTCGTGGTGGACTCCAGTGAGTCGTACGGGGTGGTGTTCGTGGTGGACTACAGTGAGTCGTACGGGGTGGTGTTCGTGGTGGACTACAGTGAGTCGTACGGGGTGGTGTTCGTGGTGGACTCCAGTGAGTCGTACGGGGTGGTGTTCGTGGTGGACTACAGTGAGTCGTACGGGGTGGTGTTCGTGGTGGACTCCAGTGAGTCGTACGGGGTGGTGTTCGTGGTGGACTACAGTGAGTCGTACGGGGTGGTGTTCGTGGTGGACTCCAGTGAGTCGTACGGGGTGGTGTTCGTGGTGGACTACAGTGAGTCGTACGGGGTGGTGTTCGTGGTGGACTACAGTGAGTCGTACGGGGTGGTGTTCGTGGTGGACTCCAGTGAGTCGTACGGGGTGGTGTTCGTGGTGGACTCCAGTGAGTCGTACGGGGTGGTGTTCGTGGTGGACTACAGTGAGTCGTACGGGGTGGTGTTCGTGGTGGACTCCAGTGATGTCCAGAGGATCCAGGAGACCAGAGACACCATGGCTGAGGTCCTCCGACACCCTCGCATCGCTGGGAAACCTGTCCTAGTGTGAGTTACTGTCTGAACTCTGAACCTGACCTAGTGTGAGTTACTGTCTGCGCTCTAAACCTGACCTAGTGTGACTGTCTGCGTATTATAATCTGCACAACATATTGGGAAAGGGAATCCATGATAACAGGGATCCAACTAGAATGACAGAACCCTGACTGGCAGCGTTTGATCATGAAGTATCCTCCTCCCACGCCATATGTTTCTGTCACCACACACTCCATTTTCCCTTACCTTAACCTGTAACCCCTAACCCTAAACCTAACCCTAAACTTAACCTGTAACCACTAACCCTAAACCTAACCCTATCCTGTAACCCCTAACCCAACCGTAAACCTAAACCTAACCCTAACCTGTAACGCCTAACCCAACCCTAAACCTAACCCCTAAACCTAACCCTAAACCGAATCCTAACCCTAAACCTAATCCTAACCCCTAAGATTAAAATAGCCTTTGTCCTCATGGGGACGTGGGAAATGTCCCCACCAGGGAGAATGTTCCTTGTTTTACTATCCTTGTGGGGACATTCTTGGATTTTAGGTCCCCACAAGGATAGAAGAACCAACACACACCACACCACACCACCTGCTGTCTGACACCTGTTTCTGATTTATCCCTTTCGGCTCCACAGATTGGCTAACAAGCAGGATCGGGACGGGGCATTGGCTGAGGCCGACATCATCGAGAACCTGTCATTGGAGAAGCTAGTGAACGAGAACAAGTGTCTCTGTCAGATTGTGAGTGATGCTGTGGTTCTTCTCTCAATACTTCACCTGCAGTAACAGCAGTACTGTGGTTATGAGCTGGTCAGGATTGGATGGTGTTTACACATTTCTAGCAGCAAAGAGTTACTCTTTTCTTGTTTCAACCATGTTGAACCACAACCCCCATATTGTTCTCTCTTTTGTGAGAATAGCTGTCTATATAATAAGAGTTCATGAATAACATGTTGCCACATTAAATCCTCTCCTCCTGTCTGACTTCCTGTCTCTCTTCCTGTCTGACTTCCTGTGTGTTTTCAGGAGCCGTGTTCTGCTGTTCTGGGCTATGGTAAGAAGGGGGACAAGTCCATCAAGAACGGACTCAACTGGCTGCTGAACAACATAGCTAAAGACTACGAAGCCATCTCTGAACGCGTCCAGAAGGACACGGCCGAACAGAGGGCTCAGGAGGAACAGGAGAAGAGAGAGAGACAAGAGAGAGTACGGAGGATACGGGAGGAGAGGTGAGGAGAGATAGAGGATATGAGAGAGAGAGAGAGAGAGAGAGAGGATATGAGAGAGAGAGGATATGAGAGAGAGAGAGAGAGAGAGAGAGGATATGAGAGAGAGAGAGAGGATATGAGAGAGAGAGAGAGAGAGGATATGAGAGAGAGAGGATATGAGAGAGAGAGGATATGAGAGAGAGAGGATATGAGAGAGAGAGGGAGAGAGAGAGGATATGAGAGAGAGAGAGAGAATACATACTGTGTGTGAACGGGAGTAAAGTGGTTGAAGCTCCAATAAAGTGAATAATGAGAACATCTGTATTGTTTTGATGATAAAGGGCTGAAATAGACCCGTCAGGAGTTACTGTCATTGTTGTCCTCAAGATCTCCACAGGTACACATGGTGTAAGAGCTAGGGCTCCGTGTTTGATTGTGAAGTGAACTGCTGAATGTCTCTTGTTTCCCTGGTCCCAGAGACCGTCAGGAGAAGGAGGAGGCGGAGAGGGAGGGCCGGACACTACAGGAGGAGGAGGAGACAGACGGCACCACCATACCCAGCCCCTTCCAGCCAATAGGCAATGTCATCAATGAGGTGTGGAATACACTGGACCAATCAGCATCACTTTTTTTTATTTGTTTGTTGAGCTCAGACCAATGTGTCTGAAATGGCTCCCTACTATATAGTGCTGACCAGAGCCCTATGGCTGGTTTAGTGCACCCTTCAGGGAAAAGGGTGCCATTTGAGCCTCACAGTTGTCAGTAAATGGGTTGTTCTATCTGTATTAATGTGTGTATGTTGTGGGTGTTCCATCCATGCAGAATGAAGACAAGCTGAAGAATGGAGAGAGAGGAGGGCAGGAGGACGAGGAGGAGGAGGACAGTGAGAGACAGACTCCAGAGAGTGGTGCAGCATCAGCCTCAGTGGACCAGACTAAGAAGAAGACTAGTAAACTGAGACTGAAGAGGAAACACAGAGTGAACCCTCTGAGGACGGAGGAGACGGCAGCCCCTCCACCCCTACCTGGTGAGAG
Organism: Thymallus thymallus; assembly: GCA_023634145.1. NCBI lineage: Eukaryota > Metazoa > Chordata > Actinopteri > Salmoniformes > Salmonidae > Thymallus > Thymallus thymallus. The sequence goes on along the minus strand of JAKYLM010000160.1, from coordinate 51,158 downwards.
ACACAGCCCCACACCTCCACCCCTACCTGGTGAGAGACACAGCCCCACACCTCCACCCCTACCTGGTGAGAGACACAGCCCCACACCTCCACCCCTACCTGGTGAGAGACAGCCCCACACCTCCACCCCTACCTGGTGAGAGACACAGCCCCACACCTCCACCCCTACCTGGTGAGAGACACAGCCCCACACCTCCACCCCTACCTGGTGAGAGACACAGCCCCACACCTCCACCCCTACCTGGTGAGAGACAGCCCCACACCTCCACCCCTACCTGGTGAGAGACACAGCCCCACACCTCCACCCCTACCTGGTGAGAGACACAGCCCCACACCTCCACCCCTACCTGGTGAGAGACACAGCCCCACACCTCCACCCCTACCTGGTGAGAGACAGCCCCACACCTCCACCCCTACCTGGTGAGAGACACAGCCCCACACCTCCACCCCTACCTGGTGAGAGACACAGCCCCACACCTCCACCCCTACCTGGTGAGAGACACAGCCCCACACCTCCACCCCTACCTGGTGAGAGACAGCCCCACACCTCCACCCCTACCTGGTGAGAGACACAGCCCCACACCTCCACCCCTACCTGGTGAGAGACACAGCCCCACACCTCCACCCCTACCTGGTGAGAGACACAGCCCCACACCTCCACCCCTACCTGGTGAGAGACAGCCCCACACCTCCACCCCTACCTGGTGAGAGACACAGCCCCACACCTCCACCCCTACCTGGTGAGAGACACAGCCCCACACCTCCACCCCTACCTGGTGAGAGACACAGCCCCACACCTCCACCCCTACCTGGTGAGAGACACAGCCCCACACCTCCACCCCTACCTGGTGAGAGACACAGCCCCACACCTCCACCCCTACCTGGTGAGAGACACAGCCCCACACCTCCACCCCTACCTGGTGAGAGACACAGCCCCACACCTCCACCCCTACCTGGTGAGAGACACAGCCCCACACCTCCACCCCTACCTGGTGAGAGACACAGCCCCACACCTCCACCCCTACCTGGTGAGAGACACAGCCCCACACCTCCACCCCTACCTGGTGAGAGACACAGCCCCACACCTCCACCCCTACCTGGTGAGAGACACAGCCCCACACCTCCACCCCTTTTCCATAGGTGTGGCAGACTAATGACTGGCCTGGAGCTAGTTGTTTTAGTTGGATGGGCTACTCCTAATAATATATTTAGTTGTTTTAGTTGGATGGGCTACTCCTAATAATATATTTAGTTGTTTTAGTGGGATGGGCTACTCCTAATAATATATTTAGTTGTTTTAGTGGGATGGGCTACTCCTAATAATATATTTAGTTGTTTTAGTTGGATGGGCTACTCCTAATAATATATTTAGTTGTTTTAGTTGGATGGGCTACTCCTAATAATATATTTAGTTGTTTTAGTGGGATGGGCTACTCCTAATAATATATTTAGTTGTTTTAGTTGGATGGGCTACTCCTAATAATATATTTAGTTGTTTTAGTGGGATGGGCTACTCCTAATAATATATTTAGTTGTTTTAGTGGGATGGGCTACTCCTAATAATATATTTAGTTGTTTTAGTGGGATGGGCTACTCCTAATAATATATTTAGTTGTTTTAGTTGGATGGGCTACTCCTAATAATATATTTAGTTGTTTTAGTGGGATGGGCTACTCCTAATAATATATTTAGTTGTTTTAGTGGGATGGGCTACTCCTAATAATATATTTAGTTGTTTTAGTGGGATGGGCTACTCCTAATAATATATTTAGTTGTTTTAGTGGGATGGGCTACTCCTAATAATATATTTAGTTGTTTTAGTGGGATGGGCTACTCCTAATAATATATTGTCTTGTTTTAGTGGGATGGGCTACTCCTAATAATATATTTTCTTGTTTTAGTGGGATGGGCTACTCCTAATAATATATTTAGTTGTTTTAGTTGGATGGGCTACTCCTAATAATATATTTTCTTGTTTTAGTGGGATGGGCTACTCCTAATAATATATTTTCTTGTTTTAGTGGGATGGGCTACTCCCAAAATGTCTAGGCTTCCCAAGCTGGAGCCTCTTGGGGATAGGAGCCGATCTGGTAAAGATGTTTTAATTGACTGTCTAGGCCGGTCATCTGACTAAATCTACTGTCATTCCACTCCTGCGTTTTAACCACTAACGAATGACTAACTAACCACCTGTCTGTACTTCATACTTCAGCCTGTTCATGTCATGCTATTGTTATCTTTCACTAACAGCTGATGATGTCTTTTATTCCTGACTCCATTTCCCCTGTGTCTACAGAGCATGTTTAACAACACTGACTCCATTTCCCCTGTGTCTACAGAGCATGTTTAACAACACTGACTCCATTTCCACTCTGTCTACAGAGCATGTTTAACAACACTGACTCCATTTCCCCTGTGTCTACAGAGCATGTTTAACAACACTGACTCCATTTCCACTCTGTCTACAGAGCATGTTTAACAACACTGACTCCATTTCCACTCTGTCTACAGAGCATGTTTAACAACACTGACTCCATTTCCCCTGTGTCTACAGAGCATGTTTAACAACACTGACTCCATTTCCCCTGTGTCTACAGAGCATGTTTAACAACACTGACTCCATTTCCACTCTGTCTACAGAGCATGTTTAACAACACTGACTCCATTTCCCCTGTGTCTACAGAGCATGTTTAACAACACTGACTCCATTTCCACTCTGTCTACAGAGCATGTTTAACAACACTGACTCCATTTCCACTCTGTCTACAGAGCATGTTTAACAACACTGACTCCATTTCCCCTGTGTCTACAGAGCATGTTTAACAACACTGACTCCATTTCCCCTGTGTCTACAGAGCATGTTTAACAACACTGACTCCATTTCCCCTGTGTCTACAGAGCATGTTTAACAACACTGACTCCATTTCCCCTCTGTCTACAGAGCATGTTTAACAACACTGACTCCATTTCCCCTGTGTCTACAGAGCATGTTTAACAACACTGACTCCATTTCCCCTGTGTCTACAGAGCATGTTTAACAACACTGACTCCATTTCCCCTGTGTCTACAGAGCATGTTTAACAACACTGACTCCATTTCCCCTCTGTCTACAGAGCATGTTTAACAACACTGACTCCATTTCCCCTCTGTCTACAGAGCATGTTTAACAACACTGACTCCATTTCCCCTCTGTCTACAGAGCATGTTTAACAACACTGACTCCATTTCCCCTGTGTCTACAGAGCATGTTTAACAACACTGACTCCATTTCCCCTGTGTCTACAGAGCATGTTTAACAACACTGACTCCATTTCCCCTGTGTCTACAGAGCATGTTTAACAACACTGACTCCATTTCCCCTGTGTCTACAGAGCATGTTTAACAACACTGACTCCATTTCCCCTCTGTCTACAGAGCATGTTTAACAACACTGACTCCATTTCCCCTCTGTCTACAGAGCATGTTTAACAACACTGACTCCATTTCCCCTCTGTCTACAGAGCATGTTTAACAACACTGACTCCATTTCCCCTCTGTCTACAGAGCATGTTTAACAACACTGACTCCACTTCCCCTCTGTCTACAGAGCATGTTAATATTGTATAGGAAGTTGATGTATGGACTGTATATAGTTGATCATGTTAATATTGTATAGGAAGTTCTCATAACACGCTTTGTTTGATTTCAGGTAACAGAAACCAGTAGCCACCCTTACATAGATGTAGCTAATTTAGGCCTGTCTTCTCCTCCTCTCTCTGCCTCCTTTCCTCCTCCTCTCTTTCACAGAGTTCTTCGGCAAGCCCCTCCCTCCTGTGGCCAACCGTCAACAACGACCTAACAGCGACACTCATGATGTCATATCCTAGCCCCTCCCCTCCACCCGCCTACTCCTTCCTACCTGATTGTTTTTCCAACCCCACCTTCAATTCAAACAACATTATTTGTCCACTTAAGGCAATTCTATTAGGGCTTTGACCTGACCCCTTACCTTCTATTAGGGCTTTGACCTGACCCCTTACCTTTTATTAGGGCTTTGACCTGACCCCTTACCTTCTATTAGGGCTTTGACCTGACCCCTTACCTTCTGTTAGGGCTTTGACCTGACCCCTTACCTTCTATTAGGGCTTTGACCTGACCCCTTACCTTCTATTAGGGCTTTGACCTGACCCCTTACCTTTTATTAGGGCTTTGACCTGACCCCTTACCTTCTATTAGGGCTTTGACCTGACCCCTTACCTTCTGTTAGGGCTTTGACCTGACCCCTTACCTTCTATTAGGGCTTTGACCTGACCCCTTACCTTCTATTAGGGCTTTGACCTGACCCCTTACCTTTTATTAGGGCTTTGACCTGACCCCTTACCTTCTATTAGGGCTTTGACCTGACCCCTTACCTTTTATTAGGGCTTTGACCTGACCCCTTACCTTTTATTAGGGCTTTGACCTGACCCCTTACCTTTTATTAGGGCTTTGACCTGACCCCTTACTTTTTATTAGGGCTTTGACCTGACCCCTTACCTTCTGTTAGGGCTTTGACCTGACCCCTTACCTTCTGTTAGGGCTTTGACCTGACCCCTTACCTTCTGTTAGGGCTTTGACCTGACCCCTTACCTTCTATTAGGGCTTTGACCTGACCCCTTACCTTTTATTAGGGCTTTGACCTGACCCCTTACCTTTTATTAGGGCTTTGACCTGACCCCTTACCTTCTATTAGGGCTTTGACCTGACCCCTTACCTTCTATTAGGGCTTTGACCTGACCCCTTACCTTTTATTAGGGCTTTGACCTGACCCCTTACCTTTTATTAGGGCTTTGACCTGACCCCTTACCTTTTATTAGGGCTTTGACCTGACCCCTTACCTTTTATTAGGGCTTTGACCTGACCCCTTACCTTCTGTTAGGGCTTTGACCTGACCCCTTACCTTCTATTAGGGCTTTGACCTGACCCCTTAACCCCAAATCACAGCTCTCCTCTTTGGTTTCTCTTCAAAGTGCGTGCTGTATAGAGATCTACAGACACCACCACCACCATCACCACCAGCAGAGAAGATACTCTCAAGACCAAGGAACCCCCCTCACCGTCGTTCTCGAGCTCACAGGACTACGATGGTGGAGCGGACTGTCCAACCCTGAGACAGACTGAGGATTACTGGGTGGGCCCTGAGATTGACGGAGGATGACTGGGTGGGCCCTGAGACTGACGGAGGATAACGGGCTGGGCCCTGAGACTGACTGAGGATAACTGGGTGGGCCCTGAGAGAGAGAGAGGAGTCCTATTCATTAGGCACCAAACCGTGGAAAACAGACCAATGATAAACACTTGTTTCCGCTAAGTGTTGCAAAACATTTTAGTACGGTGTGTCTTGATGAATACGACCTTGCTGATGCTGAAGAACACAGTATTGTTTTAAACACAGACTGAGAAATCAATGCATATTGATATGGACTTCTTTATGGACTATATTTATATTTGTGTGTATATATATATATATATATATATATATACACACACACACACACACACACACAGCGGGTGAAATATGTATTGAACACATCACCATTTTTCTCAGTAAATATATTTCCAAAGGTGCTATTGACATGACATTTTCACCAGATGTTGGTAACAACCCAAGTAATCCATACATACAAAGAAACCAAAACAAATAAGTTCAGAAATTAAGTTATGTGGAATAATGTGAAATGACACAGGGAAAAAGTATTGAACACACTTACTGATATGTATTTAATACTTTGTACAAAAGCCTTTGTTGGTAATGACAGCTTCAAGACGCCTCCTGTATGGAGAAACTAGTCGCATGCATTGCTCTGGTGTGATTTTGGCCCATTCTTACACACAAACAGTCTTCTATGAATCTTGATCTTCAGTTCTTTCCATAGATTTTCAATGGGATTTAAGTCAGGCGATTGGCTGGGCCATTCTAGCAGCTTTATTTTCTTTCTTTGAAACCAATTGAGAGTTTCCTTGGCTGTGTGTTTGGGATCATTGTCTTGCTGAAATGTCCACCCTCGTTTCATCTTCATCATCCTGGTAGATGGCAGCAGATTTTTGTCAAGAATGTCTCGGTAAATTTGCCCATTCATCCTTCCTTCAATTATGTGAAGTTTGCCAGTACCATTTGCTGAAAAGCAGCCCCACACCATGATGTTCCCACCTCCAAACTTCACTGTTGGTATGGTGTTTTTAGGGTGATGTGCAGTGCCATTTCTCCTCCAAACATAGTGTGTATTATGACATCCAAACAGTTCAATTTTGCTCTCATCTGACCACACTATATTCTCCCAGTATTTCACTGGCTTTTCCAAATGTTGTGCAGCAAACTTTTTAAACGAGCTTCAACATGCTTTTTTTTCAGCAATGGAGTCTTGCGTGGTGAGCGTGCATACAGGCCATGGCGGTGGAGTGCATTACTTAATGTTTTCTTTGAGACAACAGTACCTGCTAATTGCAGGTCTTTTTGAAGCTCTCCACAAGTGGTCCTTGGCTCTTGGACAACTCTTCTGATTATTCTTTTCACTCCTCTGTCAGAAATCTTGCGAGGAGCACCTGGTCGAGGCAAATTTATGGTGAAATGATTGTCTTTCCACTTCCGTATTATGGCCCCAACAGTGCTCACTGGAACATTCAGAAGCTTAGAAATGCGCCTATAACCAATGCCATCATTATGTTTTGCAACAATTAGGTTGCGAATGTCTTGAGACAGCTCTTTGCTTTTACCCATCATGAGATGTGTCTTGTGTGACACCTTGGCAATGAGACCTTTTTGTAGGCCATCAGTTGGGACTGAACCTGGACTGCTTTTTAATTACTGATAGTTTTCAGCTGTTGCCTTGGCTTTCCATGCCTTTTTGCACCTCTATTTCTTCATGTGTTCAATACTTTTTCCCTGTGTCATTTCACATTATTACACATAACTTAATTTCTGAACTTATTTGTTTTGGTTTCTTTGTATGTATGGATTACTTGGGTTGTAATCCATATGGTGAACATTTCATGTCAATAGCACCTTTGGAAATATATTTACTGAGAAAAATTGTGACGTGTTAAATACTTATTTCACCCGCTGTATATATATGTATGTATGTGTGTATATATATATCTTTATGGACTATATTTATATTTGTGTGTATATACTGTGCCTTTGGAAAGTATTCAGACCCCTTGACTTTTTCCACATTTTCTTACGTTACAGCCTTATTCTGAAATGGATTAAATAAATGTTTTTCCCCTCATCAATCTACACACACAATACCCCGTAATGACCCAATACCCCATAATGACATCAATACCCCGTAATGACACAATACCCCATAATGACACAATACCCCGTAATGACACAATACCCCATAATGATACTCGGTGTGTGTATATACAGTATATACAGTATGTGTTTGTATTACAGTTAATTAATTGATGTCATGGTGTTTTAATTTGACTAAAGTGTCCTTCCTCCCTGGATGCTGAAACCTGTCCGCTGTATTCTTGCTCCATGGTTTTATTTACTGCTAATAACATCACTATTATACAGTGTACTGTCTGTGATAAAGGAACCTTTCATTGCTCCCAGATGGCATCCTAGTGCATTCCACTCGTTTTTACAACCAGGTGAACAACGTGTGTTCATTCCAACTCCAATGTGTTTGGTCCGATATTGAGTACACCACATACTCTGCCGTCCTTTGAAAATGTCTTCTCACAACGTGTAGCTTTCAACAATGACACTTGAATGATATTTATTTGGTACTGTATTATGGATGTACATGAACTTGTACATCCTTATTCAAGCACCTGGTTTTACACATTTATATGACATATATCATTTACACACACAGGGCTGTTAACAGTTGTACCCATGCATAATATCAGGGCTGTTAACAGTTGTACCCATGCATAATATCAGGGCTGTTAACAGTTGTACCCATGCATAATATCAGGGCTGTTAACAGTTGTATGGGTATTTTTCAGTCTGCTTAGTGTAACTGTAGTCAATGTTACTTAATGTACACAAGACTGTAGTACTGACATATAAGCCTGGTCCCAGATCTGTTAGTACTGTTTAGCCAACTCCTAAGGTCGGTTAACCTCGTTCCCAGTCTCAATAACTACCCAGCTAATAGACAATAGCAATGGTCGTCCCAGGGCTGTTGTGAGTGAAGTGTCTGGGAAGGACATGATGCCGAACATGACAGTGAGCGAGCGTAGGGGTTGGCTGTACAGTACAAACCAAGCTGGCACCAGGCTAGTCTTGTTCCATTCAGAAGAGAAAGGAATGTGTGGAGTACTCCAGGCTTGCAGCCCAAATGGTACTCTGCCCCCTGTATAAAAGGACTCCCATAGGTACTCTGCCCCCTGTATAAAAGGACTCCCATAGGTACTCTGCCCCCTGTATAAAAGGACTCCCATAGGTACTCTGCCCCCTGTATAAAAGGACTCCCATAGGTACTCTGTTGAAAAGTAGTGCACTACATAGGGAATGGTATGGCTTGTTATTCAGGTAGCCATAACAGGGAGCTTATAACAGGGAGCTATTAACAGGGAGCTATAACAGCTAATTACTTGCTTGCTACCAAGGACCATATATATGAAATATATACATTTGTTTAAGACATTTTAACTGTACACACTGTTATATTAGTGTGGAAATGTATTCTTTGTCTAGCCCTGGTCAAGAGCTACTCTTCTGTCTGTTATATATCATCTTCTCATCTACACAGACTGACCTGTTTCTACACTGCATCGAGACTGACCCCTTTCTACACTGCATCGAGACTGACCCCTTTCTACACTGCATCGAGACTGACCCCTTTCTACACTGCATCGAGACTGACCCCTTTCTACACTGCATCGAGACTGACCCCTTTCTACACTGCATCGAGACTGACCCCTTTCTACACTGCATCGAGACTGACCTGTTTCTACACTACATGTATAATTTTGTGTAATTGTATTTGATGATTGTAGTTAGGTCAGGCCTTACCATTTGTGAATGTATTTAGTACATTTCCATAACATACTACTTTTGTCACAGATACATATTCTTGGGATTTCATAGTCACATTGTCTACCTTGTAAAATGTTGTTTTGAAATGCTAATAAATGCTTATGATTTGTACACGTATCTCTATTCCAAAATCTTTGGGTCTGCCTGTGTTGCTTGATGGTAGAGCAGGGAACTGAGATTAAAACAGCCAAGGGGACGGGGGTCACACTAACATAAGGGTCAGTCAGTCTACCGTTTATTTAAAACATTTATTGTTCAAAGGGATACTTTGACTTTTATTTACTTCCTCAGAGTCAGATAAACTTGTGGATACCATTTTTGTCTCTGCGTGCGGGTACAGTCCTAATTCTGCTCTGTATGCATTGTTTGGGGTTTTGTGTTGTACACAAAGTATATTTTAGCCCTTCTTGCTAAAATATAGGCCCCGGTGCACAACTGAGCAAGAGGACAAGTACATTAGTGTCTAGGCCCTTCTAGCCTGGTCTCTCAGATAGTTCACAGCCTTGTGGAAGTTACCTGTGGTGTTGATGTTTAGGCCGAGGCATGTATAATTCTTTCTGTGCTCTGCATCTCTCCCCGTTCTCCTCTGTGGCGCTCATTAGTGCCAGCTCACTGATTGGAGAGGAGCCCACGCCGCTACCCGCCGGAGACCAACCCAACCCATCCTATCTTCTCCCTCCTCATCAGCTAGCATCACACAGAGACTCTACAGTACATCCTCTCTACTGCTCTGCTCTTCTCTCTCTCTCTTCACTGTCTCTTCTCCCTCTATTCTCTCTCCTCTCTCTTTCTCCTCTCTGCTCTCTCTCCCCACTCTCTCTCCACTCTTTCTCCTCTCTGCTCTCTCTCTCCACTCTTTCTCCTCCCCGCTCTCTCTCCCCACTCTCTCTCTCCACTCTCTCTCTCTCTCTCTCCTCACTCTCTCTCCACTCTCTCTCCTCTCTCTCTCAGCTCCTCTACGCTCTCTGCTCTTGAAACAGAAAAGGGTTGGATGGGATCTTTCCTGTGTTTTGTCATTAGTGCTCTCCATAGAGCCAACGGTCGAGTCATGCGCCGTCTGAAACATGACCCGCCAAACCGCGCTCCTTAACACCTGCCCGCTTAACCCGGAAGCCAGCCGCACCAATGTGTCGGAGGAAACACTGTTCAACTGACAACCAGCCTGCAGGCATCCAGCCCGCCAGAAGGAGTCGCGATAAGCCAAGTAAAGCCACACCCGGCCAAACCCTCCCCTGACCCGGACGATGCTGGGCCAATTGTGCGCTGGTCGTGACACAGCCTGGGATTGAACTCGGCTCTGTAGTGACGATGCAGTGCCTCAGACCGCTGCACCACTCTGGAGGCCCCGAATACCAGTAATTTAATAGCTTCTCTCTCTCTCTCTCTCTCGATCTCTCTCTCCCCCTCTCTCCCTCCCCCTTCTGTCTCTCACCTCAGAGGTGGTTTATATCTCTCTGTCTGGACTACATATAGACATACCTGGACTATTGTAGCTGGAAACGGCTGATTTGTTATGGAATATCTAAATAGGTGTACAGAAGCCCATTATCAGCAACCATCACTCCTGTGTTCCAATGGCACGTTGTGTTAGCTAATCCAAGTTTATAATTTTAAAGGCTAATTGATAATTAGAAAACCCTTTTGCAATTGTTAGCACAGCTTAAAACTGTTGTGCTGATTAAAGAAGCAATAAAACTGGCCTTCTTTAGACTAGTTGAGTATCTGGAGCATCAGCATTTGTGGGTTCGATTACAGGCTCAAAATGTCCAGAAACAAATAACTTTCCTCTGAAACTCATCAGTCTATTCTTGTTCTGAGAAATGAAGGCTATTCCATGGGAGAAATTGCCAAGAATTGAAGATCTCGTACAAAGCTGTGTACTACTCCCTTCACAGAACAGCGCAAACTGGCTCTAACCAGAATAGAAAGAGGAGTGGGAGGCCCCGGTGCACAACTGAGCAAGAGGACAAGTACATTAGAGTGTCTAGTTTGAGAAACAGACGCCTCACAAGTCCTCAACTGGCAGCTTCATTAAATAGTACCCGCAAAACACCAGTCTCAACAGTGAAGAGGTGACTCTGGGATGCTGGCCTTCTAGGTAGATTTGCAAAAAAAAAAAAAAGCCATATCTCAGAATGGCATGGTTAACTATACTATACTATGCAGAGAAATACTTCAATAGCTAAATGTGCGTATGATATGAGTGAGGGTAATAATAGTTTACTTAATAGACAGACTGGTTAAATGAACAGGTAAGTGAATATTTTGCATGGTTACATTAACTGTACAGGTAAATATACAGTTACATCTACAGGTAAGTGAATATTAGCATGGTTAAATTAACTGTACAGGTAAATGACAGGAAGAGATACTTAAATAGCTAAATGTGTGTATGATATAATTTAGGGTAATAATAGTAATTCCTTTAAAATAGTCCTTAGTGTGCAGGGTTTGATTACAGATAAATGCACGTATTGCACATTCGATATACAAAAAGCAATGAAAAAAAGATACTGATCCTGGCCAAACTGCTGGCCATCATGGACAACGTCATGGCACTGGCCACCACAGACTGGTAGAAGGTATGCAGTAGTTTACTGCTCACGTTGAAGGACCTGAGCCTCCTCAGAAAGTAGAGTCGGCTCTGGCCCTTTTTGTACAGGGCCCCGGTGTTACCAGCCCATTCCAGCCTGTTGTCCATATGGACTCCCAGGAACTTGTATGAACCAACCATTTCCACATCCATCCCCTGTATAGGGACTGCAGTCGGTTTGGCCTTGGTTCTGGTTCTAGCTGAGTTGATGTGAAGCACTTCTCCCAGTTAGAACAGTAGTAAGGTAATGTATACGTTGGTGGGATTTTAAATGGCCCATTCAGGAGTAACTCTTCCCACAGTCAGAGCAGGAGAAAGGCTTCTCTCGTGTATTTTTAGCTTTGATAGAACTGGGAAAATCTCCTCACAATGTGGGCAGTGGTGAGACATCTTAGCTCTGTGATCTTCCTGCTGTTGCTCTCTGGATGTAGAGAACGTCTCAACATGGTGTCCTGTGTGAACAACAGAAGAACCAGTCAGTTGGTGTGATATACATATGACTTCATATCAGTAAGCTGTTCAATACAAAAGGTGAATACAACTATTCTAAAAGTGGGTAACAATCGAAGGCAAAAAGGAATGAAAATTATGAGCCATATCATCCTCCACTCACTATTACGACGGTTAGCAACTAGCAGGGTTTGGGTCGATTCCATTTCAATTCCAGTCAATTCAGAAACTACACTGACGAAGCTGACTCCGTGTCTCGGAGCTCCGTGTTGTAATGTGTCCTGTGTTTGATGTGGGCGTGTCTCGGAGCTCCGTGTTGTAATGTGTCCTGTGTTTGATGTGGGCGTGTCTCGGAGCTCCGTGTTGTAATGTGTCCTGTGTTTGATGTGGGCGTGTCTCGGAGCTCCGTGTTGTAATGTGTCCTGTGTTTGATGTGGGCGTGTCTCGGAGCTCCATGTTGCAATGTGTCCTGTGTTTGATGTGGGCGTGTCTCGGAGCTCCGTGTTGTACTGTGTCCTGTGTTTGATGTGGGCGTGTCTCGGAGCTCCGTGTTGTAATGTGTCCTGTGTTTGATGTGGGCGTGTCTCGGAGCTCCGTGTTGTAATGTGTCCTGTGTTTGATGTGGGCGTGTCTCGGAGCTCCGTGTTGTAATGTGTCCTGTGTTTGATGTGGGCGTGTCTCGGAGCTCCGTGTTGCAATGTGTCCTGTGTTTGATGTGGGCGTGTCTCGGAGCTCCGTGTTCTAATGTGTCCTGTGTTTGAAGTGGGCGTGTCTCGGAGCTCCGTGTTGTACTGTGTCCTGTGTTTGATGTGGGCCTGTCTCGGAGCTCCGTGTTGTAATGTGTCCTGTGTTTGATGTGGGCGTGTCTCGGAGCTCCATGTTGCAATGTGTCCTGTGTTTGATGTGGGCGTGTCTCGGAGCTCCGTGTTGTACTGTGTCCTGTGTTTGATGTGGGCGTGTCTCGGCGCTCCGTGTTGTAATGTGTCCTGTGTTTGATGTGGGCATGTCTCGGAGCTCCGTGTTGTAATGTGTCCTGTGTTTGATGTGGGTGTGTCTCGGAGCTCCATTTTTTTATTTTTATTTTACCTTTATTTAACCAGGTAGGTTTTATTTCACCTTTATTTAACCAGGTAGGTCAGTTGAGAACAAGTTCTCATTTACAACTGAGACCTGGCCAAGACAAAGCAAAGCAGTGCGACAAAAACAACACGGAGTTACACAGTAAACAAACATAGTCAATAACACAATAGAAAATCTATATACAGAGTGCAAAATGTAGTGCAAAATACAGTAAGGTTAGGAGGTAGGACAATAAATAGACCATAGTGGTGAAATAAATTACAGATTATCATCATTAACACAGGAATGAAGGATGTGCAAATGATGATGTGCAAATAGAGATACTGGAGTGCAAAATTAGCGAAAATAATAAAAATAAATATGGGGATGAGGTAGTAGGGTGGGTTATTTACAGAAGGGCTATATACAGGTGCAGTGATCAATAAGCAGCTTTGACAGCTGATGCTTAAAGTTAGTGAGGGAGATAGGAACCTCTAGCTTCAATGATTTTTGCAGTTCATTCCAGTCATTGGCAGCAGAGAACTGGAAGGAATGGCGGCCAAAGGAGGTGTTGGCTTTGGGGGTGACCAGTGAAATATACCTGCTGGAGCGCATGCTACGGGTGGGTGTTGCTATGGTGACCAGCGAGCCGAGATAAGGCAGGGATTTACCTAGTAAAGACTTATAGATGACCTGGAGCCAGTGGGTTTGGCGACGAATATGTAATGAGGGAAGTTGAGTTTACAGTCTAACCAGACACCTAGGTATTTGTAGTTGTCCACATATTCTAAGTCGGACCCGTCGAGAGTAGTGATGATAGTCCGGTGGGCGGGTGCGGGCAGCGTTCGATAGAAAAGCATGCATTTAGTTTTACTAGCATTTAAGAGCAGTTGGAGGCCACGGAAGGAGTGTTGTATGGCATTGAAACTTGTTTGAAGGTTAGTTAAGTGTCCAAAGAGGGGCCAGATGTATACGTCTGCGTAGAGATAGATCAGAGAGTCACCAGCAGCGAGAGCGACATCGTTGATGTATATAGAGAAAAGGGTTGGCCCAAGAATTGAACCCTGTGGCACCCCCATAGAGACCGCCAGAGGATCGGACAATAGGCCCTCCGATTTGACACACTGAACTCTGTCTGCGAAGTAGTTGGAGAACCAGGCGTTACGGGGTCTGAGCCACCGAAGCCTCCCACCATTAGCTCTGACCAATTGAAAACCCTAGTCATTGGCGACTCCATTACAATCAATATTAGACTTAATAAGAATCATCCAGGATCATACAGTGTTTACCAGGGGTCAGGGTACCGACGTAAAGGCTAATCTGAAGATGGTGCTGGCTAAAACAACATCTGGTGAGTGTAGAGAGTATAGGGATATTGTTATCCACGTCGGCACCAACGATGTTAGGATGAAACAGTCAGAGATCACCAAGAGCAACATAGCTTCAGTGTGTAAATTAGCTAGAAAGATGTGTCGGCATCGAGTAATAGTCTCTGGCTCCTCCCAGTTAGGGGGAGTGATGAGCTCTACAGCAGAGTCTCACAACTCAATCGCTGGTTGAAAACTGTTTTCTGCCCCTCCCAAAGGATAGAATTTGTAGACAATTGGCCCTCTTTCTGGGACTCACCCACAAACAGGACCAAGCCTGGCCTGCTGAGGAGTGACAGACTCCATCCTAGCTGGAGGGGTATTCTCATTTTATCTATGAACATAGACAAGGCTCTAACTCCTCTAGCTCCACTATGAGATAGGGTGCAGGCCAGGCAGCAGGCTGTTAGCCAGCCTGACAGTTTAGTGGAGTCTGCCACTAGCATAGTCAGTGTAGTCAGCTCAGTTACCCCCATTGAGACCGTGTCTGTGCCTCGATCTAGGTTGCGCAAACCTAAACATGGCGATGTTTGCCTTAGTAATCTCACTGGAATAAAGACTTCCTACATTCCTGTCATTATTGAAAGAGGTTGTGATATCTCACTTCTTAAAATAGGGTTACTTAATGTTAGATCCCTCACTTCCAAGGCAGTTATAGTCAATGAACTAATCACTGATCATAATCTTGATGTGATTGGCCTGACTGAAACATGGCTTAAGCCTGATGAATTTACTGTGTTAAATGAGGCCTCTCCTCCTGGTTACACTAGTGACCATGTCCCCCACACATCCCGCAAAGGCGGAGGTGTTGCTAACATTTACGATAGCAAATTTCAATTTACCCCCCAAAAAAGGACAGTGTTTTCATCTTTTGAGCTTCTAGTCATGAAATCTATGCAGCACTCAATCACTTTTTATAGCTACTATTTACAGGCCTCCTGGGCCTTATACAGAGTTCCTTACTGAGGTCTCTGAATTCCTATCAGACCTTGTCGTCATGGCAGATAATATTCAAATGTTTGGTGACTTTAACATTCACATGGAAAAGTTCACAGATCCACTACAAAAGGCTTTCGGCGCCATCATCGACTCAGTGGGTTTTGTCCAACATGTCTCCGGACCTACTCATTGACACAGTCATACCCTGGATCTAGTTCTGTCCCATGGAATAAATATTGTGGATCTAAATGTTTTTCCTCATAATCCTGGACTATCGGACCACCATTTTATTTTGTTTGCAATCGCAACAAAGAATTTGCTTAGACCCCAACCAAGGATCATCAAAAGTCATGCTATAAATACTCGAACAACCCAAAGACTCCTAGATGCCATTCCAGACTCCCTCCACCTATCCAAGTACGTCAGAGTACAAAAATCATTTAACAATCAAACTGAGGATCTAAATTTAACCTTGCATAATACCCTAGATGCAGTTGCCACAAGAAACTAGCTCCCTGGTACACAGAAAATACCAGAACTTTGAAGCAAGCTTCCAGAAAACTGGAACAGAAATGGCGCTCCACCAAACTGGAAGTCTTCCTACTAGCTTGGAAAGAAAGTACAGTGCAATATGGAAGAGTCCTCACTGCTGCTCCATCATCCTATCTTTCCAACCTAATTGAGGAGAATAATAACAATCTTACATTTCTATTTGAAATTGGAAAGCTAACTAAAAAGCAGCATTCCCCAAGAGAGGATGCCTTTCACTTCAGCAGCGATGAATTCATGAACTTCTTCAATGAAAAGATCATTATCATTAGAAAGTAAATTAGACTCCTCTTTGAATCTGTGTATTTCCCCAAAGCTCAGCTGTCCTGAGTCTGACAGAACTGCCAGGACCTCGGATCAATGGAGACACTCAAGTTTTTAATCCTATATCTCTTGACACATTCATGAAAATTGTCATGGCCTCTAAACCTTCAACCTGCATACTGGACCCTATTACAACTAAACTACTGAAAGAGCTACTTCCTGTGCTCAGCACTCCTATGCTGAACATAATAAATGGCTCCCTCTCCACCGGATGTGTACCAAACTCACTAAAAGTGGCAGTAATAAAGCCGCTCTTGAAAAAGCCAAGCCTTGACCCAGAAAACTATCGGCCTATATCGAATCACCCATTTCTCTCAAAAATCTTAGAAAAAGCTGTTGCGCAGCAACTCACTGCCTTCCTGAAGACAAATAATGTATAGGAAACACTTCAGTCTGGTTTTAGACCCTATCATAGCACTGAGACTGCACTTGTGAAATTGGTAAACAACCTTTTAATGGCGTCAGACCAAGGCTCTGCATCTGTCCTCGTGCTCTTAGACCTTAGTGCTGCTTTTGACACCATCGACCATCATATTCTTTTGGAGAGATTGGAAACCTTAATTGGTCTACATGGACAAGTTCTTGCCTGGTTTAGATCTTATCTGTCGGAGAGATATCAGTTCGTCTCCATGGATGGTTTGTCCTCTGACAAATCAATTGTAAGTTTCGGTGTTCCTCAAGGTTCCGTTTTAGGGCCACTATAGTTTTCACTATATATTTTACCTCTTGGTGATGTCATTCAAATAATGTTAACTTCCATTGCTATGCGGACGACACACAGCTGTACATTTTGATGAAACATGGTGAAGCCCCAAAATTGCCTGCCCTGGAAGCCTGTGTTTCAGACATAAGGAAGTGGATGGCGGCACAATCTTTACTTTTAAACTCTGACAAAACAGAGATGCTAGTTCTAGGTCCCAAAAGAACAAAGAGATCTGCTTTTGGATCTGACAATTAATCTTGATGGTTGTACAAAAAACTGTGAAGGACCTCTGCGTTACTCTGGACCCTGATCTGTCTTTTAATGAACATATCAAGAATATTTCAAGGATAGCTTTTTTCCATCTTCGTAACATTGCAAAAATCAGAATTTGTTGTTACAAAAATTATGCAGAAAAGCTAATCCATGCTTTTGTCACTTCTAGATTAGATTACTGCAATGCTCTACTCTCCGGCTACCTGGATAAAGCACTAAATACACTTCAATTAGTGCTAAACACGTCTGCTAGAATCTTGACTAGAACCTAAACATGTGATCATATTACTCCCGTGCTAGCCTCTCTACACTGGCTTCCTGTTAAGGCTAGGGCTGATGCCAAGGTTTCACTGCTAACCTATTCTTGTATTACAGTTCATGACTTAATGTGTTGCCAAGCTTTATCTTGCTTAATGGTTGTGCATTTAAACGTTGACAGACACTCTTCAGAAAAAGGCACAAAGCATTGCAAAATACAGTAGTGGCCAAAAGTTTTGAGAATGACACAAGTATTGGTCTCCACAAAGTTTGCTGCTCAGTGTTCTTAGATCTTTATGTCAGTAGTTACTATGGTACACTGAAGTATAATTACAAGTATTCCATAAGTGTCAAAGGCTTTCATTGACAATGACATTCAGTTTATGCAAAAAGTCAATATTTGCAATGTTGACCCTTCTTTTTCAAGACCTCTGCAATCCGCCCTGGCATGCTGTCAATTAACTTCTGGGCCACATCCTGACTGATGGCAGGCCATTCTTGCATAATCAATGCTTGGAGTTTGTCAGAAGTTGTGGGTTTTTGTTTGTCCACCCGCCTCTTGAGGATCGACCACAAGTTCTCAATGGGATTAAGGTCTGGGGAGTTTCCTGGCCATGGACACAAAATGTTGATGTTTTGTTCCCCGAGCCACTTAGTTATCACTTTTGCCTTATGGCAAGGTGCTCCATCATGCTGGAAAAGGCATTGGTCATCACCAAACTGTTCTTGGATGGTTGGGAGAAGTTGCTCTCGGAGGATGTATTGGTACCATTCTCTATTCATGGCTGTGTTCTTGGGCAAAATTGTGAGTGAGCCCACTCCCTTGGCTGAGAAGCAACCCCACACATGAATGGTCTGAGGATGCTTTACTGTTGGCATGACACAGGACTGATGGTAGCGCTCACCTTGTCTTCTCCGGACAAGGTGTTTTCCGGATGGCCCAAACAATCGGAAAGGGGATTCATCAGAGAAAATGACTCTACCCCAGTCCTCAGCAGTCCAATCCCTGTACCTTTTGCAGAATATCAGTTTGCTGCCCTTCTTGACACCAGGCCACCCTCCAAAGGTCTTTGCCTCACTGTGTGTGCAGATGCACTCACACCTGCCTGCTGCCATTCCTGAGCAAGCTCTGCACTGGTGGTGCCCCGATCCCGCAGCTGAATCAACTTTAGGAGACTTTCCTGGCGCTTGCTGGACTTTCTTGGGCACCCTGATGCCTTCTTCACAACAATTGAACCTCTCTCCTTGAAGTTCTTGATGATCCGATAAATGGTTGATTTAGGTGCAATCTTACCAGCAGCAATATCCTTGCCTGTGAAGCCCTTTTTGTGCAAAGCAATGATGACAGCACTTGTTTCCTTGCAGGTAACCATGGTTGACAGAGGAAGAACAATGATTTCAAGCACCACCGTCCTTTTAAAGCTTCCAGTCTGTTATTCTGACTCAATCAGCATGACAAGAGGGATCTCCAGCCTTGTCCTCGTCAACACTCTCACCTGTGTTAACGAGACAATCACTAACATGATGGCAGCTGGTCCTTTTGTGGCAGGGCTGAAATGCAGTGGAAATGTTTTTGGGAATTAAGTTCATTTTCATGGCAAAGAGGCATCTGATCACTCTTCATGACATTCTGGAGTATATGCAAATTGCCATCATCAACACTGAGGCAGCAAACTTTACAAAACTCAAGACAACCAAGTTTTAAACATCAGATCTATGAATTAGTCCCTAAATTATTTAGCTAGTGTGGATGTAGAGTTTCTCGTCTACAACTGTTCTGAGTCTTAACGTAGTGTTTACAACGGTTCTTAGTCTTAACATAGTGTTTACAACGGTTCTGAGATATCCATTTATTTGCATTGTACTGTTGAAGATATTAGTGTGTATTTATCTGTGTTGTATCTTGTGAGGACAGATGGTATATTGTTAGAGTATTAGTCCTCCACATATTGTAAAAAACAATGTAACATTCTGTTATTTTGTTTTTATTGATCTACTCTCTCACATTCACATTCCTGTTTCTCCTACCATGTGGAGAATATGGAACCATTTGGAACCCAGCTCATGATGGGTACAGGTGGAGGGGGAATGCCAGGAAGTAGCCAGACGTTGGCATTCTGCCTCCCCAACAGATGTACATCTAGTCTACACACACAAGATAATGAGCTGTGTAGCAGACATCATGGCCAGTATACCAGCCTTTCTACTGGTCAGTTCAACAGCAGCCTGTTGTTGCCAGTGACAGACCCTTTCTACTGTGTGTGTGTGTGTGTGTGTGTGCTTGTATTGCCAGCGAGAGCTGCTCGTTAGGGACTATAGCACCAACCTGCCTCCACAGACTAATGGAAGAGTTTATTATTGATTTAGTTAACTACTATTAGGCCACCACCAACTTGCCTCCACAGAGGGTGGACAGAGGAATGTGAGAGCCATCTGCCAATGATTCAATTCATCAAACTAGCATTCTTCCAGACTCCAAGGCTTTTCTGGCAGCCCAGTTAATGGGCTTTCTGTCGTCATTTACTTCGGGGGATGTGTTCATTTGTTTGTAATAGCAGACTACCCTTCATTCTGTTGGAAGCAGTCCATGGTCCTAAGATACAGCTACAGTGGGGAGAACAAGTATTTGATACACTGCCGATTTTGCAGGTTTTCCTACTTACAAAGCATGTAGAGGTCTGTAATTTTTATCATAGGTACACTTCAACTGTGAGAGACGGAATCTAAAACAAAAATCCAGAAGATCACATTGTATGATTTTTAAGTAATTAATTAGCATTTTATTGCATGACATAAGTATTTGATCACCTACCAACCAGTAAGAATTCCGTCTCTCACAGACCTGTTAGTTTTTCTTTAAGAAGCCCTCCTGTTCTCCACTCATTACCTGTATTAACTGCACCTGTTTGAACTCGTTACCTGTATAAAAGACACCTGTCCACACACTCATTCAAACAGACTCCAACCTCTCCACAATGGCCAAGACCAGAGAGCTGTGTAAGGACATCAGGGATAAAATTGTAGACCTGCACAAGGCTGGGATGGGCTACAGGACAATAGGCAAGCAGCTTGGTGAGAAGGCAACAACTGTTGGCGCAATTATTAGAAAATGGAAGAAGTTCAAGATGACGGTCAATCTCCCTCCGTCTGGAGCACCATGCAAGATCTCACATCGTGGGGCATCAATGATCATGAGGAAGGTGAGGGATCAGCCCAGAACTACATGGCAGGACATGGTCAATGACCTGAAGAGAGCTGGGACCACAGTCTCAAAGAAAACCATTAGTAACACACTACGCCGTCATGGATTAAAATCCTGCAGCGCACGCAAGGTCCCCCTGCTCAAGCCAGCGCATGTCCAGGCCCGTCTGAAGTTTGCCAATGACCATCTGGATGATCCAGAGGAGGAATGGGAGAAGGTCATGTAGTCTGATGAGACAAAAATAGAGCTTTTTGGTCTAAACTCCACTCGCCGTGTTTGGAGGAAGAAGAAGGATGAGTACAACCCCAAGAACACCATCCCAACCGTGAAGCATGGAGGTGGAAACATCATTCTTTGGGGATGCTTTTCTGCAAAGGGGACAGGATGACTGCACCGTATTGAGGGGAGGATGGATGAGGCCATGTATCGCGAGATCTTACAAAATCCCTGATGCAGTGTGTGCAAACCTGGTCAAGAACTACAGGAAACGTATGATCTCTGTAATTGCAAACAAAGGTTTCTGTACCAAATATTAAGTTCTGCTTTTCTGATGTATCAAATACTTATGTCATGCAATAAAATGCAAATGTATTATTTAAAAATCATACAATGTGATTTTCTGGATTTTTGTTTTAGATTCCGTCACTCACAGTTGAAGAGTACCTATGATAAAAATTACAGACTTCTACATGCTTTGTAAGTGGGAAAACCTGCAAAATCGGCAGTGTATCAAATACTTGTTCTCCCCACTGTACATGACAACAGTGCAGGTCTTCAAACATAAAGCCTTTTGAATGGGTTTGTTCTTCTCACCGATTGTGTGATGGTTGATAACAGCTTCTCTGTTTCCATGTCAGTTGGCGTTCAGTGCCTAAGTTGACAAACTTGCTTGAACCAAGACAAAGTAACATTAAAACAGGCCCTCCTCTCCTACAGACTGCTGTGTCTCTTCTGAAGTCAGATTGGTCATTTACCCTATTACACCATTATACCTCTGTTCCCCCTCACCTCTCTCTCTCTCTCTCTTGAGCTCCACTCCTCCCCTCTTCTTCACCTCTCCTACCCCCTCCTCCTCTCTCTCTCTCTCTCTCTCAGGGTTATGTCTACACCCTTGTGCTCCTCAATCAGTTTTAATGGATCCTCTGGCTGCGTCTCAGATCAGTCCTCTCTCCCTGTAGAGATGTTAAAGACACCATTGCCCTCACACACTCACACACTGAGACATTGCCAGAGAGAGAGGGGGCGAGAGGAAGGTGGAGAGAGAAGATAACATGCATTTTGATGAAGTAGGTACAATGACCTTCATAACGTTGTCTTCCTAACATCATCGTCCTCTGTTGCCTCTCCGAGTTCCCTACCGCCGTCCAATCAAACTGAAGCTTGTATTGCGGGGTTGGTTTTCATACTGCTCCATCCCAAATATTGTTACCTTCATTATATTATTACATGGATGGAAAAAAATACCTACACCTTCACCACATCACTCTCTGTCGTGTTTTTACCAGGCTTGAAACAGAAGTGTAATGTCTTGATGTTCTGCCTCTGTAACTCTCCGTCACTCACCACAGCAGAAAGAGAGAGTGTGTGACCTGTGATGTCATCCAGGTCTCCTGGGGGGTATTCTACAGTAGTAGAGGGGGTTATGGTATTATACAGTAGTAGAGGGGGTTATGGTATTCTACAGTAGTAGAGGGGGTTATGGTATTATACAGTAGTAGAGGGGGTTATGGTATTGTACAGTAGTAGAGGGGGTTATGGTATTATACAGTAGTAGAGGGGGTTATGGTATTCTACAGTAGTAGAGGGGGTTATGGTATTATACAGTAGTAGAGGGGGTTATGGTATTGTAGAATAGTAGAGGGGGTTATGGTATTATACAGTAGTAGAGGGGGTTATGGTATTATACAGTAGTAGAGGGGGTTATGGTATTCTACAGTAGTAGAGGGGGTTATGGTATTATACAGTAGTAGAGGGGGTTATGGTATTGTAGAATAGTAGAGGGGGTTATGGTATTATACAGTAGTAGAGGGGGTTATGGTATTCTACAGTAGTAGAGGGGGTTATGGTATTATACAGTAGTAGAGGGGGTTATGGTATTGTACAGTAGTAGAGGGGTTATGGTATTATACAGTAGTAGAGGGGGTTATGGTATTATACAGTAGTAGAGGGGGTTATGGTATTATACAGTAGTAGAGGGGGTTATGGTATTATACAGTAGTAGAGGGGGTTATGGTATTGTAGAGTAGTAGAGGGGGTTATGGTATTGTAGAGTAGTAGAGGGGGTTATGGTATTATACAGTAGTAGAGGGGGTTATGGTATTATACAGTAGTAGAGGGGGTTATGGTATTATACAGTAGTAGAGGGGGTTATGGTATTATACAGTAGTAGAGGGGGTTATGGTATTATACAGTAGTAGAGGGGGTTATGGTATTATACAGTAGTAGAGGGGGTTATGGTATTATACAGTAGCAGAGGGGGTTATGGTATTGTACAGTAGTAGAGGGGGTTATGGTATTATACAGTAGTAGAGGGGGTTATGGTATTATACAGTAGCAGAGGGGGTGATGGTATTATACAGTAGTAGAGGGGGTTATGGTATTATACAGTAGTAGAGGGGGTTATGGTATTATACAGTAGTAGAGGGGGTTATGGTATTATACAGTAGTAGAGGGGGTTATGGTATTATACAGTAGTAGAGGGGGTTATGGTATTATACAGTAGTAGAGGGGGTTATGGTATTATACAGTAGTAGAGGGGGTTATGGTATTATACAGTAGTAGAGGGGGTTATGGTATTGTACAGTAGTAGAGGGGGTTATGGTATTATACAGTAGTAGAGGGGGTTATGGTATTATACAGTAGTAGAGGGGGTTATGGTATTATACAGTAGTAGAGGGGGTTATGGTATTATACAGTAGTAGAGGGGGTTATGGTATTGTAGAGTAGTAGAGGGGGTTATGGTATTATACAGTAGTAGAGGGGGTTATGGTATTATACAGTAGTAGAGGGGGTTATGGTATTATACAGTACTAGAGGGGGTTATGGTATTGTACAGTAGTAGAGGGGGTTATGGTATTATACAGTAGTAGAGGGGGTTATGGTATTATACAGTAGTAGAGGGGGTTATGGTATTGTAGAGTAGTAAGGGGGTTATGGTATTATACAGTAGTAGAGGGGGTTATGGTATTGTAGAGTAGTAGAGGGGGTTATGGTATTATACAGTAGTAGAGGGGGTTATGGTATTATACAATAGTAGAGGGGGTTATGGTATTGCAGAATAGTAGAGGGGGTTATGGTATTATACAGTAGTAGAGGGGGTTATGGTATTATACAGTAGTAGAGGGGGTTATTGTATTATACAGTAGTAGAGGGGGTTATGGTATTATACAGTAGTAGAGGGGGTTATGGTATTATACAGTAGTAGAGGGGGTTATGGTATTATACAGTAGTAGAGGGGGTTATGGTATTATACAGTAGTAGAGGGGGTTATGGTATTATACAGTAGTAGAGGGGGTTATGGTATTATACAGTAGTAGAGGGGGTTATGGTATTATACAGTAGTAGAGGGGGTTATGGTATTCTACAGTAGTAGAGGGGGTTATGGTATTATACAGTAGTAGAGGGGGTTATGGTATTATACAGTAGTAGAGGGGGTTATGGTATTATACAGTAGTAGAGGGGGTTATGGTATTATACAGTAGTAGAGGGGGTTATGGTATTGTAGAGTAGTAGAGGGGGTTATGGTATTATACAGTAGTAGAGGGGGTTATGGTATTATACAGTAGTAGAGGGGGTTATGGTATTATACAGTAGTAGAGGGGGTTATGGTATTATAGAGTAGTAGAGGGGGTTATGGTATTGTAGAGTAGGGCGTTAGTCCTCTCTGTCACTTTGTGTGGGATGATAAAGCATGTTCCCTTCTCCACAGAGAGCCATGTCTTTAAAGAGTGGACTGGGCTGGAGGGGACAGTGTGCTGGCCAGATGAATAGTATTTAAAGAGTGGACTGGGCTGGAGGGGACAGTGTGCTGGCCAGATTAATAGTATTTAAAGAGTGGACTGGGCTGGAGGGGACAGTGTGCTGGCCAGATGAATAGTATTTAAAGAGTGGACTGGGCTGGAGGGGACAGTGTGCTGGCCAGATTAATAGTATTTAAAGAGTGGACTGGGCTGGAGGGGACAGTGTGCTGGCCAGATGAATAGTATTTAAAGAGTGGACTGGGCTGGAGGGGACAGTGTGCTGGCCAGATTAATAGTATTTAAAGAGTGGACTGGGCTGGAGGGGACAGTGTGCTGGCCAGATTAATAGTATTTAAAGAGTGGACTGGGCTGGAGGGGACAGTGTGCTGGCCAGATTAATAGTATTTTATTGAAAACATAAATAAATAATAAATATATATACAAATGGCCAGAGACACATTTTCCTTGAGGAGGTTGTTAGATAATCATTGTACCATCTAAACCACTGTGACTAAACAAGTATAGATAATCAGTGTACCATCTAAACCACTGTGACTAAACAAGTATAGAGAATCAGTGTACCATCTAAACCACTGTGACTAAACAAGTATAGAGAATCAGTGTACCATCTAAACCATTTTTGGCCACACCTGTCTAACACTCCCTCCCAAGGAGTGAACTAAGAAGTAAACTAAGACTCATTAGCTGTACTGTATACTGAGCCCTATACTGAGGGCCCTAGATAACCACTCCTCTATATACTGAGGGCCCTAGATAACCACTCCTCTATATACTGAGGGCCCTAGAGAATCACTCCTCTATATACTGAGGGCCCTAGATAACCACTCCTCTATATACTGAGGGCCCTAGATAACCACTCCTCTATATACTGAGGGCCCTAGATAACCACTCCTCTATATACTGAGGGCCCTAGATAACCACTCATCTATATACTGAGGGCCCTAGAGAATCACTCCTCTATATACTGAGGGCCCTAGATAACCACTCCTCTATATACTGAGGGCCCTAGATAACCACTCCTCTATATACTGAGGGCCCTAGATAACCACTCCTCTATATACTGAGGGCCTTAGAGAACCACTCCTCTATATACTGAGGGCCCTAGATAACCACTCCTCTATATACTGAGGGCCCTAGATAACCACTCCTCTATATACTGAGGGCCCTAGACCACTCCTCTATATACTGAGGGCCCTAGACCACTCCTCTATATACTGAGGGCCCTAGATAACCACTCCTCTATATACTGAGGGCCCTAGAGAACCACTCCTCTATATACTGAGGGCCCTAGAGAACCACTCCTCTATATACTGAGGGCCTTAGAGAACCACTCCTCTATATACTGAGGACCTTAGAGAACCACTCCTCTATATACTGAGGGCCTTAGACCACTCCTCTATATGCTGAAGGCCCTAGAGAACCACTCCTCTATATACTGAGGGCCCTAGATAACCACTCCTCTATATACTGAGGGCCTTAGAGAACCACTCCTCTATATACTGAGGGCCCTAGAGAACCACTCCTCTATATACTGAGGGCCCTAGAGAACCACTCCTCTATATACTGAGGGCCCTAGAGAACCACTCCTCTATATACTGAGGGCCCTAGAGAACCACTCCTCTCATTCCTCTGCTCTGAGAGATAGATAGATAGATAGATAGAGTAACAAACCTCCATAATCTGGTTTGAGAGGGCTGATTAGATAGGGCTAGTATGGCCTCTCATCTAATTTAGAAAGTCTTTGTTCCTTTATTGATACAGATAGATGGACGGTGTGTGCTTCTCTCTCTCTCCCTGCCTATCTCTCTCTCCTTCTCTCCCTGTCTCTCTCTCTCTCTCTCTCTCCCTCCCTCCCTGTCTCTCTCTCTCTCCCTACCTTGTTAACTGACTATTGTTCACTTTATCATCTTGTTCTTTGACTGTATTGTTCACTTTATCATCTTGTTCTTTGACTGTATTGTTCACTTCATCATCTTGTTCACTGAATGTATTTTCTACAGTCTTTGTATTGAATAGATACAGTGAATACCACTGCTCTGCTCCGGGGCAGATCAGACTTGTTGTGACAGTTTGCAGTCTTGACGGGGTCCCAGGATGAAACCAGCGGGGTCACCGAGGGGGTATCCATGCAATGTCATGTCAAGTTCCTGTCTCAGACTCGACAGCCAACCCCCCCAAAACCCACCCCATCTACCCTGCTCTTCCTGGCTTTCCCCAAACGCCCCTTCAGAAAGAGTCCTGCGTACTGGGACTCACAGGGAAGGGCTTGAAGATCAGAAAACAACTTAACAGATATCACAGTCCTGCTCTGTTCTGTTACCTGACACAGTCCTGCTCTGTTCTGTTACCTGACACAGTCCTGCTCTGTTCTGTTACATGACACAGTCCTGCTCTGTTCTGTTACCTGACACAGTCCTGCTCTGTTCTGTTACCTGACACAGTCCTGCTCTGTTCTGTTACCTGACACAGTCCTGCTCTGTTCTGTTACCTGACACAGTCCTGCTCTGTTCTGTTACCTGACACAGTCCTGCTCTGTTCTGTTACCTGACACAGTCCTGCTCTGTTCTGTTACATTACATTACACTACTGTTTCATCCCATCAAAACGTCTCTGTCTCAACTCACTAACCCAGGACAGGAGATGAAGGGAGGAAGCCATATCAGACTATTGAGACATGTCCCTGAGTTTTCTATCCAGAGATATGAGATGTCTCTGCTCCATCAATCAGTCTCATCTCCTCCTCCCATATATCCGCCTGTCATGTAGGGGAAGTACGTTGACGGGCTCAGACTACCCCATTATCTCCTCAGGTTAAAGCAGGAAACTGATCAGATCAGAGCTCCATATATCTACAGGTCCTTCATTTAAAACCCTCTCTCTCTCTAACCCTAGAGTCCTGAGAGTAGAATGGATTCTTCTCCAACCCATGAAAGACACTAGCACACATAGGATTGTTCCTACCTGGTCAGTTTGACACATTTACATGGTATTTAAATGTATCCCTTGAGACACACAGTTTTGATAAGGTGATCTGTGACTCTTGGTGGGTGGAGGGGAGGGGATGAGTTAGGGTCCTAGGAGAGGTCAACAAGGTCTGACCGGCCAGTTGATTGATCCAGGACGTTGGGTTAGGGTCAGGGTTCTAGAACTCCCCCACACCTTGACGTAAATCACTCCTCTGCCAAAATCACATCCCATATCTTTTCTAATGCTCTTTCCTCTGTGTCGTGTCTGTGCCATAGTAGTATCATGACATCCATTTGATGGTGTATTTCTATGTTCTACACTATGGATCACAGAGGAGTTAGAGAACAGATCCAGAGTTTAGAAACCAAACCTAACTTCATTCTATTCCATGTCCTTGGGGTTGAATATGCACAGAGAAGAGATGGCTACTACGATGCTTCATTAAAACTCATGTCTGCAAGATATCAATGATACGTCACAAGGACCTTTAAATATGTCCAAGTTTAAAATATACATGAATTCATCTGTATTGGGTTCCGTCCAAATGCTATTTTCCTCCAACATCAATGAAGGAGAGCCGAGCCGTACACCATGAGCCTCTCCCCTCCCCCTTCCCTCCCACCTTCCCTCCCCACTACCAGGAAATAACTGGATTGACTTTTGGCTGAGTTTTCTGTCATAACTGTTAATTATGGTGAGTGCACTCTCATGTTCCTTTGTGAATGAGACTCTCTGGCTGTGTCTTTATGGGACTGGGTCCCAGAGCCCAAGGACACAGCGGAGGACACAGTGAGGACAAGGGAGGGTGGCTGGGACGAGAGAGTGTGTGTGTGTGTGTGGTGCCTTTGCGTCATCCCCACAGGGGCGATGGCTCTAACAGGCTACATTAACCCCTCCCCCCGCCCCGTAAACCCCTCCCCCCGTATAGCACTTAAGGTAAATGAATAACAAGACCTATTTTAAGACCACACGTCTTTTCACTACGGCCATCTGATGGATACAAAGACGCAAGCCAAGCGCTGTAATTTGTCACGTTTTCGTTTGTGTTCTCTTTCTCTCCGCCCGGCAGAAGCTACCAGAGTCGTCCGACAGGCTTCTACTGGCCCCTGATTTAATACATTGGCCTTTTCTTGTAAGAAAAGAATGATGGGAAACCAATTAACAACTTTAGAAATGGTTGATAATAGTTCCTTATAAAAACAAATGTACTATAATACTTAAGAGTTGTGAAAGTGCCAAATGGTTTGATGAAGTTATTTGTCCATATGTGGAAGAGAACAGGTTCTAACAGGACAGGACTAGACTCTAGTTAACCATTAGAGAGTTCTAACCAGTGATGCCATTTTAAAACATCTCCCTGAGACAGAAGAGCAACAGGGAGCTGTGGTTGGGTTCATTGTGATGTCTGGCTGGGAAAATCCCCTGATTATAACCTGTATGTAGCCCTGAAAATCCAGATTACACAAAAAGTTAATATGAGAAATCCTATTTAGCATCCCCAATAGAACATGTTGATATAGGAATATTTCTGTAACAACAAACATTAAACATTCAATTGTTAAATAATATAATTTATTCCATTTCAGCATTGTTTCTTTTAAGACATAAAAAATAAACAGTAAGCTGACGGATATACTGTATTATTACTACCGGCATCATCTGTATAGAATGTATTTATTCATATTATATACAGATACACATATTATAATTGTATTATATCATATTATATACAGATTCACGTCACACAAAACACTGTTCAATGCTGTTGACAACAAATAAGTCAATTTCTAACTGGAACCCATGAAATAACCCAGTAAGGCTGTATATAGACAGACCTTTACTAATAACCCAGTAAGGCTGTATATAGACAGACCTTTAGTAATAACCCAGTAAGGCTGTATATAGACAGACCATTAGTAATAACCCAGTAAGGCTGTATATAGACAGACCTTTAGTAATAACCCAGTAAGGCTGTATATAGACAGACCTTTAGTAATAACCCAGTAAGGCTGTATATAGACAGACCTTTAGTAATAACCCAGTAAGGCTGTATATAGACAGACCTTTAGTAATAACCCAGTAAGGCTGTATATAGACAGACCTTTAGTAATAACCCAGTAAGGCTGTATATAGACAGACCTTTAGTAATAACCCAGTAAGGCTGTATATAGACAGACCTTTAGTAATAACCCAGTAAGGCTGTATATAGACAGACCTTTAGTAATAACCCAGTGTCATCACAGTAACCACTGTAGACATTATGACAAAAGTCATCAAAAGCAAGCCATTAAATTAGTACATTACTGTAAATACTTGGCTGCTTGATTCCTTTTATATAGATTGTATATCATTAAATAAAAACATGGTTTGTATACCCAACATTAATGAAAAGGAGCTGCATGTATTGTATTGTCCAGTGCTGTAAATCAACTACCTATTTGTATAATTTTCTACTCAACATGGTAATAGGGTATTGTTTTTTGAAGGGATATTAAATGTTGGAAATAACCTCTTAATAGGTAGCTATCTATACTAGGATACCATTCACAGTAACAGTGCTGTGGGGAAATTCATTTGAATTCAATAACTTTTTGACAGCATCCCTTTTGATTTAAACAAAACGTTCTATACATGCTTGTCCATGTTTGTCCATGAAAACATTCTATACATGCTTGTCCATGTTTGTCCATGGAAGAAGAGGTCAGAAAGTTGACCCCACCCTACCATGGGACATGTATATCTTCATCACTGGAAAATAAATGGTTGAGTTTGATATAATTTAAAAGCAAATTACACAATTGTATAATTTCTTTCTTGTTTTTACCATTAACGTCAATTATATAAAACCGTGTAATGTAATAGTTAGGGTAGGGTCGGGTATGGTAGGGCGGTAGGGTAGGGTCGGGTATGGTAGGGTCGGTAGGGTCGTTAGAGAATGGTAGGGTCGGTTGGGTCATTAGGGATGGTAGGGTCGTTAGGGTATGGTAGGGTCGGTAGGGTAGTTAGGGTAGGGTCGGGAATGGTAGGGTCGGTAGGGTAGGGTCGGGTATGGTAGGGTCGTTAGGGTCGTTAGGGTAGGGTTGGGTCGGTACGGTCGTTAGGGTAGGGTAGGGTCGGGTATGGTAGGGTCGGTAGGGTCGTTAGGGTAGGGTTGGGTCGGTACGGTCGTTAGGGTAGGGTAGGGTCGGTAGGGTATGGTCGTTAGGGTCGGGTATGGTAGGGTCGGTAGGGTAGGGTAGGGTTGGGTCGGGTCGGTCGTTAGGGTAGGGTCGGGTATGGTATGGTAGGGTCGGTAGGGTAGGGTCGGGTATGGTAGGGTCGGTAGGGTCGTTAGGGTATGGTAGGGTCGGTAGGGTCGTTAGGGTATGGTAGGGTCGGTAGGGTCGTTAGGGTAGGGTAGGGATGGTAGGGTCGTTAGGGTATGGTAGGGTCGGTAGGGTAGTTAGGGTAGGGTCGGGAATGGTAGGGTCGGTAGGGTAGGGTCGGGAATGGTAGGGTCGGTAGGGTCGTTAGAGTAGGGTCGGGTGTGGTAGGGTCGTTAGGGTCGTTAGGGTAGGGTTGGGTCGGTACGGTCGTTAGGGTAGGGTAGGGTCGGGTATGGTAGGGTCGGTAGGGTCGTTAGGGTAGGGTTGGGTCGGTACGGTCGTTAGGGTAGGTTGGGTCGTTAGGGTATGGTCGTTAGGGTCGGGTATGGTAGGGTCGGTAGGGTAGGGTAGGGTTGGGTCGGGTCGGTCGTTAGGGTAGGGTCGGGTATGGTATGGTAGGGTCGGTAGGGTAGGGTAGGGTCGGGTATGGTAGGGTCGTTAGGGTCGTTAGGGTATGGTAGGGTCGGTAGGGTCGTTAGGGTAGGGTAGGGATGGTAGGGTCGTTAGGGTATGGTCGGGTATGGTAGGGTCGGTAGGGTAGGGTCGGGTATGGTAGGGTCGGTAGGGTCGTTAGGGTATGGTAGGGTCGGTAGGGTCGTTAGGGTAGGGTAGGGATGGTAGGGTCGTTAGGGTATGGTAGGGTCGGTAGGGTAGTTAGGGTAGGGTCGGGAATGGTAGGGTCGGTAGGGTAGGGTCAGGAATGGTAGGGTCGGTAGGGTCGTTAGGGTAGGGTCGGGTATGGTAGGGTCGTTAGGGTCGTTAGGGTAGGGTTGGGTCGGTACGGTCGTTAGGGTAGGGTAGGGTCGGTAGGGTATGGCCGTTAGGGTCGGGTATGGTAGGGTCGGTAGGGTAGGGTTGGGTCGGGTCGGTCGTTAGGGTAGGGTCGGGTATGGTAAGGATAGTGTAGGGTGGGTAGGGTCGGTAGGGTCGTTAGGGTTGGTAGGGTAGGGTAGGGTAGGGTCGGTAGGGTGGGTAGGGTCGTTAGGGTAGGGTCGGGTATGGTAGGGTCGTTAGGGTAGGGTCGGGTATGGTATGGTAGGGTCGGTAGGGTATGGTAGGGTCGGTAGGGTCGTTAGGGTAGGGTTGAGTCGGTAGGGTATGGTAGGGTCGGTAGGGTCGTTAGGGTAGGGTCGGTAGGGTCGATAGGGTCGGATATGGTAGGGTCGTTAGGGTAGGGTCGGGTATGGTAGGGTCGGTAGGGTCGGTAGGGTATGGTAGGGTCGGTAGGGTCGTTAGGGTAGGGTTGAGTCGGTAGGGTATGGTAGGGTCGGTAGGGTCAATAGGGTAGGGTAGGGTCGGTAGGGTCGATAGGGTCGGGTATGGTAAGGTCAGTAGGGTAGGGTACGGTAGGGTCGTTAGGGTATGGTCGGGTCGGTAGGGTTGGGTCGGTAGGATCGTTAGGGTAGGGTATGGTAGGGTACGGTATGGAACTTTTTGTTACATACCGTTTTGTTCAATCAAAAGGCATACTGGGAAATAGTCCATCATCCTGAACCAGTCATATAACAGTACATGGAAAGACATCCTGAACCAGTCATATAACAGTACATGGAAAGACATCCTGAACCAGTCATATAACAGTACATGGAAAGACATCCTGAACCAGTAATATAACAGGACATGGAAAGACATCCTGAACCAGGCATATAACAGGACATGGAAAGACATCCTGAACCAGTCATATAACAGGACATGGAAAGACATCCTGAACCAGTCATATAACAGGACATGGAAAGACATCCTGAACCAGTCATATAACAGTACATGGAAAGACATCCTGAACCAGTCATATAACAGGACATGGAAAGACATCCTGAACCAGTCATATAACAGGACATGGAAAGTGCCATGTCCCAAAATCAGATTTGATGATTGATAATTTATAGTCCATCTGCTTATTTGATTAGAGATGTTTATCTTTCTACAATACATCTCAGAACACTCACTGCCCCTTAAGACCAACAGTTAAACCATCAGTCAAATGAATCAATGAATCATTCAGTGTTGCGGTTGTATCACTGAAATAATAGTGACAAACTATTTCATCTTTATACTTCCAACTATTTGGATTTCCTGTCATTATTACATCTGTAAGTTGTTTGTCCATTTTGTCTCATTGCCATTTCTATTGTATCAAACTATGTCCAATAGGATTACTGCTTTATCCCATATGAACCACTGTTATTTCATCAGACTGAGACCAGGGAGAGAAGGTTCAGGTCTTATACATACCAAAATGGCGGTTCGTTCTCCAGTGGTGACACATGCAGCAGTAACCTTAGTCTCTCTTCAATGACATTGTACCAACAACACTGGACCAATTCTCTTCAATGGTGTCATCTTATCTGATCTACATTCCATCTATTCTGTTCCATCTTCATCTTCACTTTTCCATGATGGAATCAAATCAAATCAAATCAAAGTGGTTAAATATCAAAATAATAAAATGTGTATTTCAGTCTCTGGGTCAGGGGTCAGGGGTCAGGGGTTAGGGGTCTGTCACTTCTGGTTAGGGGTCAGGGGTTAGGGGTCAGTCACTTCTAGTTAAAGGTCAGGGGTCAGGGGTTAGAGGTCTGTCACTTCTGTCCTCTCGTTAGTCTCTACTGGTTCCCAGACATTCTGGTTAAAGGTCAGGGGTTAGGGGTCTGTCACTTCTGGTTACGGGTCAGGGGTTAGGGGTCTGTCACTTCTGGTTACGGGCCAGGGGTTAGGGGTCTGTCACTTCTGGTTAAAGGTCAGGGGTTAGGGGTCAGGGGTTAGGGGTCTGTCACTTCTGGTTAGGGGTCAGGGGTTAGGGGTCAGGGGTCTGTCACTTCTGGTTAAAGGTCAGGGGTCAGGTGTCTGTCACTTCTGGTTAAAGGTCAGGGGTCAGAGGTCTGTCACTTCTGTCCTCTCGTTAGTCTCTACTGGTTCCCAGACATTCTGGTTAAAGGTCAGGGGTTAGGGGTCATGGGTTAGTCCAGGGTCTCGTGGGTGGGGCTGTCTTCAGGACTAGAGTCCTCCTCAGCCAGAGTGTCTCTGCGGGTGAACGTTGCTGCCAGCTGAACGCTGAGCCGTGGTTTGACAGGTGCCATCTCAGACAGCACGATGTTGTTACGGTTGACCAGCGTGGTCTTGTCCATGTTCTCTATGCTGTGCTTGGCCAACACCGCATCCAGGAAGTCATACTTGGGCAACAGCTTGCCACTCTCAAACAGGTACTTGGCAAGGTAGGAGAAAGCCACGTTGCCCAGGAAGGAGGCCAGCATGGAGACGGTCTTAAAAGGGAACTTCTGCACCACTATCTGCTCCACCTCTCCAGTCAGATGATGGATCCTGTCCTCCAGCTGCCAGCCAGGGTAGTAGATGAAGGGGGGTAGTGAGAGGTAGGGCTCCCCTCCTCCAATCCTCAGGATCAGACCAAAGACGTAGGCGGCTACGGAGCCGTATGTATTGGTTCCCTTAACGAAGAGAACGGAGATGAGCTGAGGGAAGATGATGACGTAGACCAGGTCAGAGCTCAGGTACCACAGCCCGTACACTGTCCCCGTTAGCAACGCCATCGCCGTGGCCAGGCCCCCGAACACAAAGATGGTGACACGCATCACCCACACGATCTCGTTGTCCGATGCCTGGGGGGGGGGGATACAACGTTACATACACACATAACACACACCAACACAGACAACAGTGGGTCAACTATAAAACACACCAACACAGACAACACTGGGTCAACTATAACATACACCAACACAGACAACAGTGGGTTAACTATAACACACACCAACACAGACAACAGTGGGTCAACTATAACACACACCAACACAGACAACAGTGGGTCAACTATAACACACACCAACACAGACAACAGTGGGTTAACTATAACACACACCAACACAGACAACAGTGGGTCAACTATAAAACACACCAACACAGACAACAGTGGGTCAACTATAAAACACACCAACACAGACAACAGTGGGTCAACTATAAAACACACCAACACAGACAACAGTGGGTCAACTATAACACACACCAACACAGACAACAGTGGGTCAACTATAACACACACCAACACAGACAACAGTGGGTCAACTATAAAACACACCAACACAGACAACAGTGGGTCAACTATAAAACACACCAACACAGACAACAGTGGGTCAACTATAAAACACACCAACACAGACAACAGTGGGTCAACTATAACACACACCAACACAGACAACAGTGGGTCAACTATAAAACACACCAACACAGACAACAGTGGGTCAACTATAAAACACACCAACACAGACAACAGTGGGTCAACTATAAAACACACCAACACAGACAACAGTGGGTCAACTATAAAACACACCAACACAGACAACAGTGGGTCAACTATAAAACACACCAACACAGACAACAGTGGGTCAACTATAACACAGACAACAGTGGGTCAACTATAAAACACACCAACACAGACAACAGTGGGTCAACTATAAAACACACCAACACAGACAACAGTGGGTCAACTATAAAACACACCAACACAGACAACAGTGGGTCAACTATAACACTATTTCTATGATGTTCAGGTCTTTTGTGAATGGCATGTAGTAAATGGCGGTTTTGGTCCTGCCCATCCAGCTCACCGATTGGCGGAAGGCCAGCTGGTAGATATTCCGAGCGAACATGGAGCTAGCTGATAGGATGGAGGAGTCGGCCGATGACATCACAGCAGCAGAGACTGCCCCCAGGCCGAAGAAGGAGACGAAGGGAGGACAGAGGTACTGGAGGACTATGGGTAATATCATGTCTGCCTGGTCCCTCTCCTTGGGAGGTACAGCTCCATACGCAGTCTGGTTCCAGTCTGAAGAACACCAGAAACACAGCATATAGTTTGGAACCTGGAACCACAGCTGTGTCTAAAGGACTCCCTTTCTCAGGTTCTAGTCTGAGGAACATAAGGAATAGTCAGGAACCCAAAACTAAGAACAAGAAAAAACAAGCAGACAGTGGTCCAACTAAGGAGCCTTCTGAAGAACTACAACTGGGTCTAAGAACTAAATGTGGAACCTCCATAACAGTCCAAACCTACTGCAGCCGTTTAAATGATGACAAACAATCATGTTACATTCCTACTACAACTATATATCATCCCTTAATGTATAATTTCACCTCCCATTCCTCCCTCTGTAGCTGACTGTACATACAGTGATTCAGCAGGACTTTGATGCTGGAGTTAAAACCTGAGATCAAACCTAATTCAGTCCCTTCTGCTTCTTCTCAGATGTAATATTTACAAAGTTCACAGCAGTAAACGGAGAGATGGAGAGAAATATGGAGATCCTCCATAATGGATGAAGGGACCAGCTGTTAATGTTTTCTGGAGCTTTCCAGAGATCTGAGGGGAACATGGTTACACCCTGAGGTGTCCCCCCGGACCCCCTCGGAACCCCCCCCCGCAACGCCCAGGAGGGGAACATACCTCTGGAACATGTATCATCATTAGGCTACCAGATGAGGAACTCTCAATCAGACGTTTGGGAATGTTAGGAAAACAACTAACAACTGTAGATCAACCAACAGAAAGACGTCCTAGTTAGTACCATTCATACATAAAGTACCTGGACCCCAGGTGTGTGTGTCTCACCTGTGGAGGCTCCTATAGCACCGATCATTACTGAGGGCACGGCCATGACCAGGCACCCTGCAGCGGCGATGAAGGAGAGCACCTGGGCGTACGTAGCTGAAGAGGCAGAGAGAACTCGTTGAAAATATACCTGCCAGGGAATCCCCCCCAACATCTAGAACACAGAGAGGAGATAGTGAATTCGCCTAGAACACAGAGAGGAGATAGTGAATTCGCCTAGAACACAGAGAGGAGATAGTGAATTCGCCTAGAACACAGAGAGGAGATAGTGAATTCGCCTAGAACACAGAGAGGAGATAGTGAATTCGCCTAGAACACAGAGAGGAGATAGTGAATTCGCCTAGAACACAGAGAGGAGATAGTGAATTCGCCTAGAACACAGAGAGGAGATAGTGAATTCACCTAGAACACAGAGAGGAGATAGTGAATTCGCCTAGAACACAAAGAGGAGATAGTGAATTCGCCTAGAACACAGAGAGGAGATAGTGAATTCACCTAGAACACAGAGAGGAGATAGTGAATTCGCCTAGAACACAGAGAGGAGATAGTGAATTCGCCTAGAACACAGAGAGGAGATAGTGAATTCGCCTAGAACACAGAGAGGAGATAGTGAATTCGCCTAGAACACAGAGGTTGTCTATCCAGACCCAGTCCTATCCAGTACTGTACGTACCAGCAGACAGAAGTTGTCTATCCAGACCCAGTCCTATCCAGTACTGTACGTACCAGCAGACAGAAGTTGTCTATCCAGACCCAAGTGTCTTCTCTCTTGATGTTTCCCTTCCAGGGAGCTTGGTAGATCTCCTTCACTGCACTGATCTTGATGTCAGACACCGCTGGGTTGTTCAGAGCGAACGGTACTGAAACCCACTGACACACAGGAACACATCACACCTGAGTCATACACATACTGCTACAGCCGAAATGTCAGGTTATTAATAGTTGTAGAAATAGAGTATCATGTTATTAATAGTTGTAGAAATAGAGTATCATGTTATTAATAGTTGTAGAAATAGAGTATCATGTTATTAATAGTTGTAGAAATAGAGTATCATGTTATTAATAGTTGTAGAAAAAGATAATCATGTTATTAATAGTTGTAGAAATAGAGTATCATGTTATTAATAGTTGTAGAAATAGAGTATCATGGTATTAATAGTTGTAGAAAAAGATAATCATGTTATTAATAGTTGTAGAAATAGAGTATCATGTTATTAATAGTTGTAGAAATAGAGTATCATGGTATTAATAGTTGTAGAAAAAGATAATCATGTTATTAATAGTTGTAGAAATAGAGTATCATGTTATTAATAGTTGTAGAAATAGAGTATCATGGTATTAATAGTTGTAGAAATAGAGTATCATGTTATTAATAGTTGTAGAGTATCATGGTATTAATAGTTGTAGAAATAGAGTATCATGTTATTAATAGTTGTAGAGTATCATGGTATTAATAGTTGTAGAAATAGAGTATCATGTTATTAATAGTTGTAGAAATAGAGTATCATGGTATTAATAGTTGTAGAACTAGAGTATCATGTTATTAATAGTTGTAGAAATAGAGTATCATGTTATTAATAGTTGTAGAGTATCATGGTATTAATAGTTGTAGAAATAGAGTATCATGTTATTAATAGTTGTAGAGTATCATGGTATTAATAGTTGTAGAAATAGAGTATCATGTTATTAATAGTTGTAGAGTATCATGGTATTAATAGTTGTAGAAATAGAGTATCATGTTATTAATAGTTGTAGAGTATCATGTTATTAATAGTTGTAGAGTATCATGTTATTAATAGTTGTAGAGTATCATGGTATTAATAGTTGTAGAGTATCATGGTATTAATAGTTGTAGAGTATCATGGTATTAATAGTTGTAGAGTATCATGGTATTAATAGTTGTAGAAATAGAGTATCATGGTATTAATAGTTGTAGAAATAGAGTATCATGTTATTAATAGTTGTAGAAATAGAGTATCATGGTATTAATAGTTGTAGAAATAGAGTATCATGCTATTAATAGTTGTAGAAATAGAGTATCATGTTATTAATAGTTGTAGAGTATCATGGTATTAATAGTTGTAGAGTATCATGGTATTAATAGTTGTAGAAATAGAGTATCATGTTATTAATAGTTGTAGAGTATCATGGTATTAATAGTTGTAGAAATAGAGTATCATGTTATTAATAGTTGTAGAGTATCATGGTATTAATAGTTGTAGAAATAGAGTATCATGGTATTAATAGTTGTAGAGTATCATGTTATTAATAGTTGTAGAGTATCATGTTATTAATAGTTGTAGAGTATCATGTTATTAATAGTTGTAGAGTATCATGTTATTAATAGTTGTAGAGTATCATGGTATTAATAGTTGTAGAAATAGAGTATCATGTTATTAATAGTTGTAGAGTATCATGGTATTAATAGTTGTAGAAATAGAGTATCATGTTATTAATAGTTGTAGAGTATCATGGTATTAATAGTTGTAGAAATAGAGTATCATGTTATTAATAGTTGTAGAGTATCATGTTATTAATAGTTGTAGAGTATCATGGTATTAATAGTTGTAGAAATAGAGTATCATGTTATTAATAGTTGTAGAAATAGAGTATCATGTTATTAATAGTTGTAGAGTATCATGTTATTAATAGTTGTAGAGTATCATGGTATTAATAGTTGTAGAAATAGAGTATCATGTTATTAATAGTTGTAGAGTATCATGTTATTAATAGTTGTAGAGTATCATGGTATTAATAGTTGTAGAAATAGAGTATCATGTTATTAATAGTTGTAGAGTATCATGGTATTAATAGTTGTAGAAATAGAGTATCATGTTATTAATAGTTGTAGAAATAGAGTATCATGGTATTAATAGTTGTAGAACTAGAGTATCATGTTATTAATAGTTGTAGAAATAGAGTATCATGTTATTAATAGTTGTAGAGTATCATGGTATTAATAGTTGTAGAAATAGAGTATCATGTTATTAATAGTTGTAGAGTATCATGGTATTAATAGTTGTAGAAATAGAGTATCATGTTATTAATAGTTGTAGAGTATCATGGTATTAATAGTTGTAGAAATAGAGTATCATGTTATTAATAGTTGTAGAGTATCATGTTATTAATAGTTGTAGAGTATCATGTTATTAATAGTTGTAGAGTATCATGGTATTAATAGTTGTAGAGTATCATGGTATTAATAGTTGTAGAGTATCATGGTATTAATAGTTGTAGAGTATCATGGTATTAATAGTTGTAGAAATAGAGTATCATGGTATTAATAGTTGTAGAAATAGAGTATCATGTTATTAATAGTTGTAGAAATAGAGTATCATGGTATTAATAGTTGTAGAAATAGAGTATCATGCTATTAATAGTTGTAGAAATAGAGTATCATGTTATTAATAGTTGTAGAGTATCATGGTATTAATAGTTGTAGAGTATCATGGTATTAATAGTTGTAGAAATAGAGTATCATGTTATTAATAGTTGTAGAGTATCATGGTATTAATAGTTGTAGAAATAGAGTATCATGTTATTAATAGTTGTAGAGTATCATGGTATTAATAGTTGTAGAAATAGAGTATCATGGTATTAATAGTTGTAGAGTATCATGTTATTAATAGTTGTAGAGTATCATGTTATTAATAGTTGTAGAGTATCATGTTATTAATAGTTGTAGAGTATCATGTTATTAATAGTTGTAGAGTATCATGGTATTAATAGTTGTAGAAATAGAGTATCATGTTATTAATAGTTGTAGAGTATCATGGTATTAATAGTTGTAGAAATAGAGTATCATGTTATTAATAGTTGTAGAGTATCATGGTATTAATAGTTGTAGAAATAGAGTATCATGTTATTAATAGTTGTAGAGTATCATGTTATTAATAGTTGTAGAGTATCATGGTATTAATAGTTGTAGAAATAGAGTATCATGTTATTAATAGTTGTAGAAATAGAGTATCATGTTATTAATAGTTGTAGAGTATCATGTTATTAATAGTTGTAGAGTATCATGGTATTAATAGTTGTAGAAATAGAGTATCATGTTATTAATAGTTGTAGAGTATCATGTTATTAATAGTTGTAGAGTATCATGGTATTAATAGTTGTAGAAATAGCATGCCTAGTCCTTCTCAAATTCAAACGCATATAGAATGTTTGAGCTACAATGGAACCATGGAATGGTCCCAAAAGGGTAAAGTCTAAGTATTTCCCTGCTAGCACTGACTTTCCTCACAGCTGCTTGTTTAAAGAAATGTACTCACTGTGATGGAGATGTGGTTGTCTCACTGGTTATCCTACGTTGAATGTGGCTCTGGATAAGAGCGTCTGCTAACTGACTAGAATGTAGATGTAAGGCTGAGTGTCTCACCAGGCCCAGGAAGATACAGAAGAGTTGCACCACGTCAGTGTAGGCGACAGAGTACAGGCCTCCTACTAGGGTGTAGAAGATGGCAATACAGGCAGAGATCACCACAGACATCTTAATGTTGATGTCTATGATCACACTCAGTGTGGCCCCTAGAGGAACAGACAGACAGGGACGTGGTCAGAGACAGTAACACACACACTCAGTGTGGCCCCTAGAGGAACAGACAGACAGGGACCTGGTCAGAGACAGTAAGACACACACTCAGTGTGGCCCCTAGAGGAACAGACAGACAGGGACCTGGTCAAAGACACTAAGACACACACTCAGTGTGGCCCCTAGAGGAACAGACAGACAGGGACCTGGTCAAAGACACTAAGACACACACTCAGTGTGGCCCCTAGACGAACACACAGACAGGGACCTGGTCAGAGACAGTAAGACACACACTCTGTAGCCCCTAGAGGAACACACAGACAGGGACCTGGTCAGAGACAGTAAGACACACACACTCAGTGTGGCCCCTAGAGGAACACACAGACAGGGACCTGGTCAGAGACAGTAAGACACACACTCAGTGTGGCCCCTAGAGGAACACACAGACAGGGACCTGGTCAGAGACAGTAAGACACACACACTCAGTGTGGTCCCTAGAGGAACACACAGACAGGGACCTGGTCAGAGACAGTAAGACACACACACTCAGTGTGGCCCCTAGAGGAACACACAGACAGGGACCTGGTCAGAGACAGTAAGACACACACACTCAGTGTAGCCCCTAGAGGAACACACAGACAGGGACCTGGTCAGAGACAGTAAGACACACACTCAGTGTGGCCCCTAGAGGAACACACAGACAGGGACCTGGTCAGAGACACTAAGACACACACTCAGTGTGGCCCCTAGAGGAACACACAGACAGGGACCTGGTCAGAGACAGTAAGACACACACACTCAGTGTGGCCCCTAGAGGAACACACAGACAGGGACCTGGTCAGAGACAGTAAGACACACACACTCAGTGTAGCCCCTAGAGGAACACACAGACAGGGACCTGGTCAGAGACAGTAAGACACACACACTCAGTGTGGCCCCTAGAGGAACACACAGACAGGGACCTGGTCAGAGACAGTAAGACACACACTCAGTGTGGCCCCTAGAGGAACACACAGGCCGTCATTGACTTGCCTAGTTAAATAAAGGTCAAATAAAATAAAACACACACACTCTGTGCTGTATGCGATCAATAATAACTTACCCAGGGCAGATAAGATGGCTGCCGACCAGAAGATCTCTCCCATTAGAGCAGGTATGAAGAGCAGCCCCCCCATCCTCTTCCCATACTTCTGCTGGAAAGGGTCCAGCATGGTGACATAACCTCTGGAGCGCATGGGCTTGGCGAAAAACAGACCTCCTGCACACGGGAAGCATGCGTAATTGGCAGGTTTAACAGAAAACAGACCTCCTGCACACGGGAAGTACGCACAACTGGCAGGTTTAACAGAAAGCAGACCTCCTGCAGACGAGAAGCATGCGCAACTGGCAGGTTTAACAGAAAGCAGACCTCCTGCACACAGGAAGCATGTGTAACTGGCAGGTTTAACAGAAAGCAGACCTCCTGCACACAGGAAGCATGCGTAACTGGCAGGTTTAACAGAAAGCAGACCTCCTGCACACATCAAGCATGCTTAACTGGCAGGTTTAACAGAATATTGTGGACCTTCAGAGGAGTATAATTTTTGGGGGGAATATTTCACACTAGTAAGCCTACATTGTTAATTGATGTATTCCAAATGTTGTTACGTTACAGCTTTATTCTAAAATTGTTTTACTCATCAATCTACACACAATACCCCATAATGACATCAATACCCCATAATGACATCAATACCCCATAATGACATCAATACCCCATAATGACATCAATACCCCATAATGACATCAATACCCCATAATGACACAATACCCCATAATGACCCAATACCCCATAATGACCCAATACCCCATAATGACCCAATACCCCATAATGACATCAATACCCCATAATGACACAATACCCCATAATGACATCAATACCCCATAATGACATCAATACCCCATAATGACTCAATACCCCATAATGACTCAATACCCCATAATGACACAATACCTCATAATGACATCAATACCCAATAATGACCCAATACCCCATAATGACACAATACCCCATAATGACCCAATACCCCATAATGACCCAATACCCCACAATGACATCAATACCCCATAATGACCCAATACCCCATAATGACATCAATACCCCATAATGACACAATACCCCATAATGACATCAATACCCCATAATGACATCAATACCCCATAATGACTCAATACCCCATAATGACATCAATACCCCATAATGACCCAATACCCCATAATGACATCAATACCCAATAATGACCCAATACCCCATAATGACCCAATACCCCATAATGACCCAATACCCCATAATGACCCAATACCCCATAATGCCATCAATACCCCATAATGACCCAATACCCCATAATGACATCAATACCCCATAATGACATCAATACCCCATAATGACTCAATACCCCATAATGACTCAATACCCCATAATGACACAATACCCCATAATGACATCAATACCCCATAATGACATCAATACCCCATAATGACACAATACCCCATAATGACCCAATACCCCATAATGACCCAATACCCCATAATGACACAATACCCAATAATGACCCAATACCCCATAATGACCCAATACCCCATAATGACCCAATAAAAAACAGAAACCTTATTTAGCTTTATTCTAAAATTGATTAACTAAATAAGGTTCCTCATCAATCTACCTGTTTTACAGAAGTATCCAGACCCTTTGCTATGAGACTCTAAATTGAGCTCAGCTGAATCCTGTTTCCATTGATCATCATGTTTCTACAACTTGATTGGAGTCCACCTGTGGTAAATTCAATTGATTAGACATGATTTGGAAAGGCACATACCTGTCTATATAAGGTCCCACAGTTGACAGTGCATGTCAGAGCAAAAACCAAGCTATGAGGTTGAAGGAATTATCCGTAGAGCTCTGAGACAGGATTGTGTCGAGGCACAGATTTGGGGAAGGGTACCAAAACATTTCTGCAGCATTGAAGGTCTCCAAGAACACAATGGCCTCCATCATTCTTAAATGGAAGAAGTTTGTAACCACAAAGACTCTTCCTAGAGCTGGCTGCCCGGCCAAACTGAGCAATCGGGGGAGAAGGGCCTTGGTCAGAGAGGTGACCAACAACCCGATGGTCACTCTGACAGAGCTCCAGAGTTCCTCTGTGGAGATGGGAGAACCTTCCAGAAGGACAACCATCTCTGCAGCACTCCACCAATCAGGCCTTTATGGTAGAGTTGCCAGATGGAAGCCACTCCTCAGTAAAAGGCACATGACAGCCCGCTTGGAGTTTGCCAAAAGGCACCTAAAGGACTCTCAGACCATGAGAAACAAGATTATCTGGTCTGATGAAACCAAGATTGAACTCTTTGGCCTGAATGTAAAGCGTTCCGTCTGGAGGAAACCTGGCATGGTGGTGGCAGCATTATGCTGTGGGGATGTTTTTCAGCGGCAGGGACTGGGAAACCTGCTCCAGAGCGCTCAGAACCTCAGACTGGGGTGAATGTTCACCTTTCAGCAGGACATCGACCCTAAGCACACAGCCAAGACAACGCAG
The DNA here is from genome assembly GCA_023634145.1 of Thymallus thymallus. Lineage (NCBI taxonomy): Eukaryota > Metazoa > Chordata > Actinopteri > Salmoniformes > Salmonidae > Thymallus > Thymallus thymallus. Next base: position 6,391 of record JAKYLM010000160.1, on the reverse strand, counting down.
GAGTGGCTTCGGGACAAGTCTCTGAATGTCCTTGAGTGGCCCAGCCAGAGACCGGACTTGAACCTGATCGAACATCTCTGGAGAGACCTGAAAATAGCTGTGCAGCTACACTCCCCATCCAACCTGACAGAGCTTGAGAGGATCTGCAGAGAAGAATGGGAGAAACTCCCCAAATACAGGTGTCAAGCTTGTAGCGTCATACCCAAGAAGACTAGAGGCTGTAATCGCTGCCAAAGGTGCTTCAACAAAGTACTGAGTAAAGGGTCTGAATACTTAATAAAGTACTGAGTAAAGTAAAGTCTGAATATTTATGTAAATGTGATATTTCAGTTTTTTATACATTTGCAAAAATAAACTGTTTTTGTCTTTGTCCTTATTGGGTAGTGTGTGTAGATTAATGAGGGGGGGGGGGACAATTTAATCATTATAGAATAAGGCTGTAACATAAAATGTGGAAAACGTCAAGTGGTCTGAATACTTTACGAATGGACAGTATATATTGAGATGACTTACCTATGACTAGACTTAGCGCATATCCAAAAGGCGCTTGTGCCCAAGCCAAGCCGTACCCAGGAAGATACACATACTCAGCTGTTCCGTTTATATATCCACCACCAACCCAGGTCGCTACAATGAAAACAACTAAATATACATTTTCAGCCGACAGTGATTCACAGTGTAAAATCCTGATTACCAGATGCGGGTAAAAGCAAATGACAAGGTCACAACGTTAGAAGTGTGCTTGAAAAGGTAAACTTGGACCAATTATGAGTTTCTTCACGGAATAATGTATTTAAAAAATGTGTAAACGAAAGCTGTTCAATATTGCAATTTAACATTTGAGTTGTGTCATTAGTTAAAGCCTTTCCCCTAATGAGCACGAGCTCTCACACTGAAGTAGCCTATAGCTTTTTTACAACCGGTTTTATATCAGTTAAGTAAAACATTAAAATATATAGGCCTACAATATACTGTGTGTAAACTTCTAGAACCAGAATCACCTTTATTCGCCAAATAAATTAGCATGCACAGGAAATTGACTCGGTGAAATATAAATCAACTTACTGATGGAAATTGACCAGCCTATCTGAATAATTCACACAATGAAACTCACCCGTCATGGTAAAACCACCAACAAATAAACCAATGTCCCTGCCGCCGACCATGATGGTTTCACTGCGGTCCGTGCCCTCTGCCTCCCCTGCGTGTTTGTTCTTCCATGCCGCCCAGATCCCCACCGCGAGGATCAGAACGTAGAAGAGGGCGATCGCCGCCAGTCCCTCCACGTGGATGCCGGTCATCTTCACTTCTTTTAGCTCGAGCTGAGCTGCGTGTCTTCTTCGCTAGGAATGTGATGGCATTGAGACCTGCGGGGGTGTGGTGCGGAAAGAAAGGGGACATTGAATTGAGTGGCATAGATGGATGGATGGATGGATGGATGGATAGCCTAAAGTACAAAATAAATACAGAACATTAAACTTGTAATAATCTTTCGTTAGGCTATTTCGTTAGATTTTTTATGTCATTATTTTATAACATTAGAAATAAGACAAGTCTTCTTTTTTAATCCCCGACTACTTTCCACAGCCTCTATGTCTGTGCGTAAAAAGCCCATTACGCACAACCGTCAGACAGTCCGTGGAGCTGTTGAGCCTGGCTTCATCTCCTGATGGGAGAGTTGCAATATCACTACAAACGTGTCCTTTTAACCCTCCTCAAATCGGATAATGATGATATAGGCTATATCTGGAGCAATGGTTCATTTTATAATTATATAGACTGATTTACTTTACCATAATGTATATTCCTTTACATAGCCTACCATGTCTTCAGCAAAAATGAGAAAATAGACAAGTTACCTAAAGTGTCTCTTGGCTCTACCAGACACTTAAGGTGTAAGCCGCTTCTCAACGAGCTGGTGTACAGACAGACACTGGAAGTGCGTTATCCTCCGGCACCCTTCTGGAAAATTAAGTAAAGATCAACTAAGCTCGTGCTGGGATCGTCCTTCCCGGTGACTTATAAGGGACCCAGGTGGCGTCAGACATCCGGAGTTCACGTGCGTCAGAGAGAGAAAAGTGAACGTCCTTGTAATGAGAATAATGAGCACGAGAAACGTCACTGCTACTGGTGGTGCACGCACGCGCATGTGTGTGAGAGAGAGACCCACTACAATAAACATGGAGAGCGTTCATTCTAAATCTCTCCATAAACTCTTTCTTTCAATTGTCACCAGTCTTGTGCGCCATGTTTTGCAAGAAGCACATTTAATAGGCCAAACTGGTTTCATGGACTAGATTTAGCGTAAATCCGGGATGCTCAAATTTGAATAAAATGTTAGGTATGGTTACATAAAATAGAAGGTTACTTAAGGACAAAACAAAGGGAGGGTGGTTGTTTAGGGTGGATGGGTAGTCTAGCAACCCAAACGTTGTATGTTTGAATCTCATCATGGGAAACTTTAGCATTTTAGCATGTTAGCTAACCCTTCCCCTAACCCTAACCTTAACCATGTTAGCTAACTCTAACCTTAACCATGTTCTGGCATTACTGACCAGAAGTATGTGGACACCATGGCATTACTGACCAAAAGTATGTGGACACCATGGCATTACTGACCAAAAGTATGTGGACACCATGGCATTACTGACCAAAAGTATGTGAACACCATGGCATTACTGACCAGAAGTATGTGGACACCATGGCATTACTGACCAGAAGTATGTGGACACCATGGCATTACTGACCAGAAGTATGTGGACACCATGGCATTACTGACCACAAGTATGTGAACACCATGGCATTACTGACCAAAAGTATGTGAACACCATGGCATTACTGACCAGAAGTATGTGGACACCATGGCATTACTGACCAGAAGTATGTGGACACCATGGCATTACTGACCAGAAGTATGTGGACACCATGGCATTACTGATAACCACTTTAATAATAATAATGTAACTGTATCCCATGCATGGAGGTGACAGCTTCTTCACGTCCCAAACGGAGAGACTTCTTGGCGCCAGTCTGGGAGGAAGCATGATGCAGGCCGTCTCCTGCTCCACCCTGTCTGCCTGAGGTCCACGGTGGTGCCCCCACTCACCCAGCTATACCTGTCTATGCTGTGAGTGTGTGAGTGTGTGAACGAGAGAGCAAGGAGCCAGATGCCTGAAGTGTAGTGTTCTTTGATGCTGCTGTCAACCTACAAGCTACACTACATGACCAAAAGTATGTGGACACCTGCTCGTCAAACATCTCATTCCAAAATCATGGGCATCAATATGGAGTTGGTCCCCCTTTGCTGCTATAACAGCCTCCACTCTTCTGGGAAGGCTTTCCACTAGATGTTAGAACATTGCTGCTATAACAGCCTCCACTCTTCTGGGAAGGCTTTCCACTAGATGTTGGGACATTGCTGCTATAACAGCCTCCACTCTTCTGGGAAGGCTTTCCACTAGATGTTGGGACATTGCTGCAGGGACTTTTCTTCCATTCAGCCACAAGACCATTAGTGAGGTCGGTCACTGATGTTGGGCGATTAGGCCTGGCTCGCAGTCGTCGTTCCAATTCATCTCAAAGGTGTTCGATGGGGTTGAGGTCAGAGCTCTGTGCAGGCCAGTCAAGTTCTTCCACACTGACCTTGACAAACCATTTCTGTACTGACCTCGCTTTGTGCACAGGGGCATGGTCATGCAGAAGGAGGAAAGGGCCTTCCCCAAACTGTTGCCACAAAGTTGGAAGCACAGAATCGTCTAGAATGTCATTGTATACTGTAGCATTAAGATTTCCCTTCACTGGAACTAAGGGGCCTGAACCATGAAAAACCCCAGACCATTATTCCTCCTGTCCAGATGACGAAGTGTGATTCATCCCTCCAGACAACGTGTTTCTACTGCTCCAGAGTCCAATGGTGGTGAGCTTTACACCACTCCAGCCGACACTTGGCATTGCGCATAGTGATCTTAGGCTTGTGTGCGGCTGCTCGGCCATGGAAACTCATTTCATGAAGCTCCAGACGAACAGTTCTGTGCCGACGTTGCTTCCGGAGGCAGTTTGGAACTCGGTAGTGAGAGTTGCAACCGAGGACAGAGGATTTTTACACACTACGTGATCAGCGGTTCTGTTCTGTGAGCTGGTGTGGCCGACCACTTCTAGGCTGAGCCGTTGTTGCTCCTAGATGTTTCCACTTCACAATAACAGCACTTACAGTTGACCGGTCAGCTCTAGCAGGGCAGAAATATGACGAACTGACTTGTTGGAAAGGTGGCATCCTATGACGGAGCCCTTCAGTAAGGCCATTCTACTGCCAATGTTTGTCTATGGAGATTATTTTATGAAAAAGGGAAATAGAGAGAGAGAGAGTGAGAGAGAAGAGGTTACAGAGAGAGAGAGAGAGAGAGAGAGAGAGAGAGAGAGAGAGAGAGAGAAAAGAGGTTACAGAGAGAGAGAGAGAGAAGAGGTTACAGAAAGAGAGAGAGAAGAGGTTACAGAGAGAGAGACAGAGAGAGACAGAGAGAGAGACAGAGAGAGAGAGGGACAGAGAAGAGAGAAAAGAGAGAGAGAGGAGAGAAAAGAAAGAGAGACAGAGAGATGTTTCCCATGCCAATAAAGCCCTTAAATTGAGAGAGAGAGAGAGAGAAGAGAGAAGAGAGAGAGAAAAGAGAAAGAGAGACAGAGAGAGATGTTTCCCATGCCAATAAAGCCCTTAAATTGAAATTGAGAGAGAGAGACAGAGAGGGAGAGAGAGAGAGAGAGAGAGAATGTTTCCCATGCCAATAAAGCCCTTAAATTGAGAGAGAGAGAGAGAGAGAGAGAAGAGGTTACAGAGAGAGAGAGAGAGGAGAGGTTACAGAGAGAGAGAGAGAGAGAGAGATAGAGAGAGGGGCCTTCTATGCCATCAAAAGGAACATAAAATTTGACATACCAATTAGGATCTGGCTAAAAATACTAGAATCAGTTATAAAACCCATTGCCCTTTATGGTTGTGAGGTCTGGGTTCTGCTCACCAACCAAGAATTCACTAAATGGGACAAACACCAAATTGAGACTCTGCATGCAGAATTCTGCAAAAATATCCTCTGAGTACAATGTAAAACACCAAATAATGCATGCAGAGCAGAATTAGGCCGATACCCGCTAATGATCAAAATCCAGAAAAGAGCCGTTAAATCTACAACCACCTAAAAGGAAGCGATTCCCAAACCTTCCATAACAAAGCCATCACCTACAGAGAGATTAACCTGGAGAAGAGTCCCCTAAGCAAGCTGGTCCTGAGGCTTTGTTCACAAACACAAACAGACCACACAGAGCCCCAGGACAGCAACACAATTAGACCCAACCACATCATGAGAAAACAAAAAGAGAATTACTTGACACATTGGAAAGAATTAACAAAAAAACTGAGCAAACTAGAATGCTATTTTGCCCTAAACAGATAATACACAGTGGCAGAATACCTGACCACTGTGACTGACCCAAACTTAAGGAAATCTTTGACTATGTACAGACTCAGTGAGCAGAGCCTTGCTATTGAGAAAGGCCGCTGTAGGCAGACCTGGCTCTCAAAAGAAGACAGGCTACGTGCACACTGCCCACAAAATGAGGTGGAAACTGAGCTGCACTTCCTAACCTCCTGCCAAATGTATGACCATATTAGAGACACATATTTCCCTCAGATTACACAGATCCACAAAGAATTAAAAAACAAACCCAATCCTGATAAACTCCCATATCTACTGGGTGAAATACCACAGTGTTCATCACAGCAGCAAGATGTGTGACCTGTTGTCACAAGAAAAGGGCAACCAGTGAAGAACAAACACCATGTAAATACAAATTATTTTCCCTTTTATACTTTAACTATTTGCACATTGTTACAACACTGTATAGAGACATAATATGACATTTGAAATGTCTTTATTCTTTTGGAACTTCTGAGTGTAATGTTTACTGTTAATGTTTATTGTTTATTATCTACTTCACTTGCTTTGGCAAAGTTAACATATGTTTCCCATGACAATAAAGCCCTTAAATTGAATTGAATTGAATTAAATTGAGAGAGAGAGATAGAGAGAGAGAGGGAAGAGGGAGAGAGAGAGCGAGAGAGGGAGAGAGAGAGCGAGAGAGAGAGAGAGAGAGAGAGAGAGAGAGAGAGAGCGAGAGAGAGGAGAGAGAGAGAGAGAGCGAGAGAGAGGAGAGAGAGAGAGAGAGAGCGAGAGAGAGCGAGAGAGAGAGAGAGAGAGAGAGAGAGAGGGAGAGAGAGAGCGAGAGCGAGGGAGAGCGAGGGAGAGAGAGAGCGAGAGCGAGAGCGAGCGAGAGAGGGAGAGGGAAGAGAGAGAGAGAGAGCGAGAGAGAGCGAGAGAGAGCGAGAGAGAGAGCGAGAGAGAGC
>JAKYLM010000159.1:0-118000 GCA_023634145.1 Thymallus thymallus | reverse complement strand
TATCCACCATGCCTCGATTTCAGCATGACGGGAGACCGTTCGAGTGTCCAAAATCGGAAAAAAAAATATTTTTTGTAGATTTCATGAACGTGGTCTAACGTCAACTTTTTGGCCATATCCACCATGCCTCGATTTCAGCATGACGGGAGACCGTTTGAGTGTCCAAAATCTGAAAAATATATTTTTTGTAGATTTCATGAACGTGGTCTAACGTCAACTTTTAAGCCATATGCCTCGATTTCAGCATGACGGGAGACACCGTTTGAGTGTCCAAAATCGGAAAAAAAAATATTTTTTGTAGATTTCATGAACGTGGTTTAATGTCAACTTTTAGGCCATATCCACCATGCCTCGATTTCATTATGACGCGATACACCGTTTTAGTGTCCAAAATCGGAAAAATATATTTTTGGTAGAATTCATGAACGTGGTCTAACGTCAACTTTTTGGCCATATCCACCATGCCTCGATTTCAGCATGACGGGAGACACCGTTTTAGTGTCCACAATCGAAAAAAAAAAAAAATTTTGTAGATTGTATGAACGTGGTTTAACGTCAACTTTTAGGCCATATCCACCATGCCTCGATTTCATTATGACGGGATACACCGTTTTAGTGTCCAAAATCGGAAAAAAAATTATTTTTTGTAGATTTCATGAACATGGTTTAACGTCAACTTTTAGGCCATATCCACCATGCCTCGATTTCATCATGACGGGAGACACCGATTGAGTGTCCAAAATCTAAAAAAATATATTTTTTGTAGATTTCATGAACGTGGTCTAACGTCAACTTTTAAGCCATATGCCTCGATTTCAGCATGACGGGAGACACCGTTTTAGTGTCCAAAATCGGAAAAAAAATATATTTTTTGTAGATTTCATGAACGTGGTTTAACGTCAACTTTTAGGCCATATCCACCATGCCTCGATTTCAGCATGACGGGAGACACCGTTTTAGTGTCCAAAATCGGAAAAAAAATATTTTTTGTAGATTTCATGAACGTGGTTTAACGTCAACTTTTAGGCCATATCCACCATGCCTCGATTTCAGCATGACGGGAGACCGTTTGAGTGTCCAAAATCTGAAAAATATATTTTTTGTAGATTTCATGAACGTGGTCTAACGTCAACTTTTAAGCCATATGCCTCGATTTCATTATGACGGGATACACCGTTTTAGTGTCCAAAATCGGAAAAATATATTTTTGGTAGAATTCATGAACGTGGTCTAACGTCAACTTTTTGGCCATATCCACCATGCCTCGATTTCAGCATGACGGGAGACACCGTTTTAGTGTCCACAATCTAAAAAAATATATTTTTTGTAGATTTCATGAACGTGGTCTAACGTCAACTTTTAAGCCATATGCCTCGATTTCAGCATGACGGGAGACACCGTTTTAGTGTCCAAAATCGGAAAAAAAAAATATTTTTTGTAGATTTCATGAACGTGGTCTAACGTCAACTTTTTGGCCATATCCACCATGCCTCGATTTCATCATGACGGGAGACACCGATTGAGTGTCCAAAATCTAAAAAAATATATTTTTTGTAGATTTCATGAACGTGGTCTAACGTCAACTTTTAAGCCATATGCCTCGATTTCAGCATGACGGGAGACACCGTTTTAGTGTCCAAAATCGGAAAAAAAAAATATTTTTTGTAGATTTCATGAACGTGGTTTAACGTCAACTTTTAGGCCATATCCACCATGCCTCGATTTCAGCATGACGGGAGACACCGTTTTAGTGTCCAAAATCGGAAAAAAAATATTTTTTGTAGATTTCATGAACGTGGTTTAACGTCAACTTTTAGGCCATATCCACCATGCCTCGATTTCAGCATGACGGGAGACCGTTTGAGTGTCCAAAATCTGAAAAATATATTTTTTGTAGATTTCATGAACGTGGTCTAACGTCAACTTTTAAGCCATATGCCTCGATTTCAGCATGACGGGAGACACCGTTTGAGTGTCCAAAATCGGAAAAAAAATATTTTTTGTAGATTTCATGAACGTGGTTTAATGTCAACTTTTAGGCCATATCCACCATGCCTCGATTTCATTATGACGGGATACACCGTTTTAGTGTCCAAAATCGGAAAAATATATTTTTGGTAGAATTCATGAACGTGGTCTAACGTCAACTTTTTGGCCATATCCACCATGCCTCGATTTCAGCATGACGGGAGACACCGTTTTAGTGTCCACAATCGAAAAAAAAATTATTTTTTGTAGATTTCATGAACATGGTTTAACGTCAACTTTTAGGCCATATCCACCATGCCTCGATTTCAGCATGACGTGAGATACCGTTTTAGTGTCCAAAATCGGAAAAAAAAATATTTTTTGTAGATTTCATGAACGTGGTCTAACGTCAACTTTTTGGCCATATCCACCATGCCTCGATTTCAGCATGACGGGAGACACCGTTTTAGTGTTCAAAATCGGAAAAAAATATATTTTTTGTAGATTTCATGAACGTGGTTTAACGTAAACTTTTAGGCCATATCCACCATGCCTCGATTTCATCATGACGGGAGACACCGTTTGAGTGTCCAAAATCTGAAAAATATATTTTTGGTAGAATTCATGAACGTGGTCTAACGTAAACTTTTAGGCCATATCCACCATGCCTCGATTTCATCATGACGGGAGACACCGTTTGAGTGTCCAAAATCTGAAAAATATATTTTTGGTAGAATTCATGAACGTGGTCTAACGTCAACTTTTTGGCCATATCCACCATGCCTCGATTTCAGCATGACGGGAGACACCGTTTTAGTGTCCAAAATCGAAAAAAAAAATATTTTTTGTAGATTTCATGAACGTGGTTTAACGTCAACTTTTAGGCCATATCCACCATGCCTCGATTTCAGCATGACGGGAGACACCGTTTGAGTGTCCAAAATCGGAAAAAAAAATATTTTTTGTAGATTTCATGAACATGGTTTAACGTCAACTTTTAGGCCATATCCACCATGCCTCGATTTCAGCATGACGGGAGATACCGTTTTAGTGTCCAAAATCTGAAAAAAAAATATTTTTTGTAGATTTCATGAACGTGGTCTAACGTCAACTTTTTGGCCATATCCACCATGCCTCGATTTCAGCATGACGGGAGACACCGTTTTAGTGTCCAAAATCGGAAAAAAAAATATTTTTTGTAGATTTCATGAACGTGGTTTAACGTCAACTTTTAGGCCATATCCACCATGCCTCGATTTCAGCATGACGGGAGACACCGTTTGAGTGTCCAAAATCTGAAAAAAATATATTTTTTGTAGATTTCATGAACGTGGTTTAACGTAAACTTTTAGGCCATATCCACCATGCCTCGATTTCATCATGACGGGAGACACCGTTTGAGTGTCCAAAATCTGAAAAATATATTTTTGGTAGAATTCATGAACGTGGTCTAACGTAAACTTTTAGGCCATATCCACCATGCCTCGATTTCATCATGACGGGAGACACCGTTTGAGTGTCCAAAATCTGAAAAATATATTTTTGGTAGAATTCATGAACGTGGTCTAACGTCAACTTTTTGGCCATATCCACCATGCCTCGATTTCAGCATGACGGGAGACACCGTTTTAGTGTCCAAAATCTGAAAAATATATTTTTTGTAGATTTCATGAACGTGGTCTAACGTCAACTTTTAAGCCATATCCACCATGCCTCGATTTCAGCATGACGGGAGACACCGTTTGAGTGTCCAAAATCTGAAAAATATATTTTTGGTAGAATTCATGAACGTGGTCTAACGTCAACTTTTTGGCCATATCCACCATGCCTCGATTTCATCATGACGGGAGACACCGTTTGAGTGTCCAAAATCTGAAAAATATATTTTTGGAAGAATTCATGAACGTGGTCTAACGTCAACTTTTTTGCCATATCCACCATGCCTCGATTTCAGCATGACGGGAGACACCGTTTTAGTGTCCAAAATCTGAAAAATATATTTTTTGTAGATTTCATGAACGTGGTCTAACGTCAACTTTTAAGCCATATCCACCATGCCTCGATTTCAGCATGACGGGAGACACCGTTTGAGTGTCCAAAATCTGAAAAAATATATTTTTTGTAGATTTCATGAACGTGGTTTAACGTCAACTTTTAGGCCATATCCACCATGCCTCGATTTCAGCATGACGGGAGACCGTTCGAGTGTCCAAAATCGGAAAAAAAAATATTTTTTGTAGATTTCAGGAACGTGGTCTAACGTCAACTTTTTGGCCATATCCACCATGCCTCGATTTCAGAATGACGGGAGACACCGTTTTAGTGTCCAAAATCGGAAAAAAATATATTTTTTGTAGATTTCATGAACGTGGTTTAACGTCAACTTTTAGGCCATATCCACCATGCCTCGATTTAAGCATGACGGGAGACACCGTTTTAGTGTCCAAAATCGGAAAAAAAATTTTTTTTTGTACATTTCATGAACGTGGTTTAAGGTCAACTTTTAGGACATATCCACCATGCCTCGATTTCAGCATGACGGGAGACACCGTTTGAGTGTCCAAAATCGTAAAAAAAAATATTTTTTTATAGATTTCATGAACGTGGTTTAATGTCAACTTTTAGGCCATATCCACCATGCCTCGATTTCAGCATGACGGGAGACCGTTCGAGTGTCCAAAATCGAAAAAAAATAATATTTTTTTGTATTTTTCATGAACGTGGTCTAACGTCAACTTTTTGGCCATATCCACCATGCCTCGATTTCAGCATGACGGGAGACACCGTTTTAGTGTCCAAAATCGGAAAAAAAAATATTTTTTGTAGATTTCATGAACGTGGTTTAACGTCAACTTTTAGGCCATATCCACCATGCCTCGATTTCAGCATGACGGGAGACCGTTCGAGTGTCCAAAATCGGAAAAAAAATTATTTTTTTTAGATTTCATGAACGTGGTCTAACGTCAACTTTTTGGCCATATCCACCATGCCTCGATTTCAGCATGACGGGAGACACCGTTTTAGTGTCCAAAATCGGAAAAAAAAATATTTTTTGTAGATTTCATGAACGTGGTTTAACGTCAACTTTTAGGCCATATCCACCATGCCTCGATATCAGCATGACGGGAGACACCGTTTGAGTGTCCAAAATCTGAAAAATATATTTTTTGTAGATTTCATGAACGTGGTCTAACGTCAACTTTTAAGCCATATCCACCATGCCTCGATTTCAGCATGACTGGAGACACCGTTTGAGTGTCCAAAATCTGAAAAAAAATATTTTTTGTAGATTTCATGAACGTGGTTTAACGTCAACTTTTAGGCCATATCCACCATGCCTCGATTTCAGCATGACGGGAGACCGTTCGAGTGTCCAAAATCGGAAAAAAAAATATTTTTTGTACATTTCATGAACGTGGTTTAAGGTCAACTTTTAGGACATATCCACCATGCCTCGATTTCAGCATGACGGGAGACACCGTTTGAGTGTCCAAAATCGTAAAAAAAAATATTTTTTTATAGATTTCATGAACGTGGTTTAATGTCAACTTTTAGGCCATATCCACCATGCCTCGATTTCAGCATGACGGGAGACCGTTCGAGTGTCCAAAATCGAAAAAAAATAATATTTTTTTGTATTTTTCATGAACGTGGTCTAACGTCAACTTTTTGGCCATATCCACCATGCCTCGATTTCAGCATGACGGGAGACACCGTTTTAGTGTCCAAAATCGGAAAAAAAAATATTTTTTGTAGATTTCATGAACGTGGTTTAACGTCAACTTTTAGGCCATATCCACCATGCCTCGATTTCAGCATGACGGGAGACCGTTCGAGTGTCCAAAATCGGAAAAAAAATTATTTTTTTTAGATTTCATGAACGTGGTCTAACGTCAACTTTTTGGCCATATCCACCATGCCTCGATTTCAGCATGACGGGAGACACCGTTTTAGTGTCCAAAATCGGAAAAAAAAATATTTTTTGTAGATTTCATGAACGTGGTTTAACGTCAACTTTTAGGCCATATCCACCATGCCTCGATATCAGCATGACGGGAGACACCGTTTGAGTGTCCAAAATCTGAAAAAAATATTTTTTGTAGATTTCATGAACGTGGTCTAACGTCAACTTTTAAGCCATATCCACCATGCCTCGATTTCAGCATGACTGGAGACACCGTTTGAGTGTCCAAAATCTGAAAAAAAATATTTTTTGTAGATTTCATGAACGTGGTTTAACGTCAACTTTTAGGCCATATCCACCATGCCTCGATTTCAGCATGACGGGAGACACCGTTTTAGTGTCCACAATCGAAAAAAAAAAAAAAATTTGTAGATTGTATGAACGTGGTTTAACGTCAACTTTTAGGCCATATCCACCATGCCTCGATTTCATTATGACGGGATACACCGTTTTAGTGTCCAAAATCGGAAAAAAAATTATTTTTTGTAGATTTCATGAACATGGTTTAACGTCAACTTTTAGGCCATATCCACCATGCCTCGATTTCATCATGACGGGAGACACCGATTGAGTGTCCAAAATCTAAAAAAATATATTTTTTGTAGATTTCATGAACGTGGTCTAACGTCAACTTTTAAGCCATATGCCTCGATTTCAGCATGACGGGAGACACCGTTTTAGTGTCCAAAATCGGAAAAAAAATATATTTTTTGTAGATTTCATGAACGTGGTTTAACGTCAACTTTTAGGCCATATCCACCATGCCTCGATTTCAGCATGACGGGAGACACCGTTTTAGTGTCCAAAATCGGAAAAAAAATATTTTTTGTAGATTTCATGAACGTGGTTTAACGTCAACTTTTAGGCCATATCCACCATGCCTCGATTTCAGCATGACGGGAGACCGTTTGAGTGTCCAAAATCTGAAAAATATATTTTTTGTAGATTTCATGAACGTGGTCTAACGTCAACTTTTAAGCCATATGCCTCGATTTCATTATGACGGGATACACCGTTTTAGTGTCCAAAATCGGAAAAATATATTTTTGGTAGAATTCATGAACGTGGTCTAACGTCAACTTTTTGGCCATATCCACCATGCCTCGATTTCAGCATGACGGGAGACACCGTTTTAGTGTCCACAATCTAAAAAAATATATTTTTTGTAGATTTCATGAACGTGGTCTAACGTCAACTTTTAAGCCATATGCCTCGATTTCAGCATGACGGGAGACACCGTTTTAGTGTCCAAAATCGAAAAAAAAAAATATTTTTTGTAGATTTCATGAACGTGGTCTAACGTCAACTTTTTGGCCATATCCACCATGCCTCGATTTCATCATGACGGGAGACACCGATTGAGTGTCCAAAATCTAAAAAAATATATTTTTTGTAGATTTCATGAACGTGGTCTAACGTCAACTTTTAAGCCATATGCCTCGATTTCAGCATGACGGGAGACACCGTTTTAGTGTCCAAAATCGGAAAAAAAAAATATTTTTTGTAGATTTCATGAACGTGGTTTAACGTCAACTTTTAGGCCATATCCACCATGCCTCGATTTCAGCATGACGGGAGACACCGTTTTAGTGTCCAAAATCGGAAAAAAAATATTTTTTGTAGATTTCATGAACGTGGTTTAACGTCAACTTTTAGGCCATATCCACCATGCCTCGATTTCAGCATGACGGGAGACCGTTTGAGTGTCCAAAATCTGAAAAATATATTTTTTGTAGATTTCATGAACGTGGTCTAACGTCAACTTTTAAGCCATATGCCTCGATTTCAGCATGACGGGAGACACCGTTTGAGTGTCCAAAATCGGAAAAAAAATATTTTTTGTAGATTTCATGAACGTGGTTTAATGTCAACTTTTAGGCCATATCCACCATGCCTCGATTTCATTATGACGGGATACACCGTTTTAGTGTCCAAAATCGGAAAAATATATTTTTGGTAGAATTCATGAACGTGGTCTAACGTCAACTTTTTGGCCATATCCACCATGCCTCGATTTCAGCATGACGGGAGACACCGTTTTAGTGTCCACAATCGAAAAAAAAATTATTTTTTGTAGATTTCATGAACATGGTTTAACGTCAACTTTTAGGCCATATCCACCATGCCTCGATTTCAGCATGACGTGAGATACCGTTTTAGTGTCCAAAATCGGAAAAAAAAATATTTTTTGTAGATTTCATGAACGTGGTCTAACGTCAACTTTTTGGCCATATCCACCATGCCTCGATTTCAGCATGACGGGAGACACCGTTTTAGTGTTCAAAATCGGAAAAAAATATATTTTTTGTAGATTTCATGAACGTGGTTTAACGTAAACTTTTAGGCCATATCCACCATGCCTCGATTTCATCATGACGGGAGACACCGTTTGAGTGTCCAAAATCTGAAAAATATATTTTTGGTAGAATTCATGAACGTGGTCTAACGTAAACTTTTAGGCCATATCCACCATGCCTCGATTTCATCATGACGGGAGACACCGTTTGAGTGTCCAAAATCTGAAAAATATATTTTTGGTAGAATTCATGAACGTGGTCTAACGTCAACTTTTTGGCCATATCCACCATGCCTCGATTTCAGCATGACGGGAGACACCGTTTTAGTGTCCAAAATCGAAAAAAAAAATATTTTTTGTAGATTTCATGAACGTGGTTTAACGTCAACTTTTAGGCCATATCCACCATGCCTCGATTTCAGCATGACGGGAGACACCGTTTGAGTGTCCAAAATCGGAAAAAAAAATATTTTTTGTAGATTTCATGAACATGGTTTAACGTCAACTTTTAGGCCATATCCACCATGCCTCGATTTCAGCATGACGGGAGATACCGTTTTAGTGTCCAAAATCTGAAAAAAAAATATTTTTTGTAGATTTCATGAACGTGGTCTAACGTCAACTTTTTGGCCATATCCACCATGCCTCGATTTCAGCATGACGGGAGACACCGTTTTAGTGTCCAAAATCGGAAAAAAAAATATTTTTTGTAGATTTCATGAACGTGGTTTAACGTCAACTTTTAGGCCATATCCACCATGCCTCGATTTCAGCATGACGGGAGACACCGTTTGAGTGTCCAAAATCTGAAAAAAATATATTTTTTGTAGATTTCATGAACGTGGTTTAACGTAAACTTTTAGGCCATATCCACCATGCCTCGATTTCATCATGACGGGAGACACCGTTTGAGTGTCCAAAATCTGAAAAATATATTTTTGATAGAATTCATGAACGTGGTCTAACGTAAACTTTTAGGCCATATCCACCATGCCTCGATTTCATCATGACGGGAGACACCGTTTGAGTGTCCAAAATCTGAAAAATATATTTTTGGTAGAATTCATGAACGTGGTCTAACGTCAACTTTTTGGCCATATCCACCATGCCTCGATTTCAGCATGACGGGAGACACCGTTTTAGTGTCCAAAATCTGAAAAATATATTTTTTGTAGATTTCATGAACGTGGTCTAACGTCAACTTTTAAGCCATATCCACCATGCCTCGATTTCAGCATGACGGGAGACACCGTTTGAGTGTCCAAAATCTGAAAAATATATTTTTGGTAGAATTCATGAACGTGGTCTAACGTCAACTTTTTGGCCATATCCACCATGCCTCGATTTCATCATGACGGGAGACACCGTTTGAGTGTCCAAAATCTGAAAAATATATTTTTGGAAGAATTCATGAACGTGGTCTAACGTCAACTTTTTTGCCATATCCACCATGCCTCGATTTCAGCATGACGGGAGACACCGTTTTAGTGTCCAAAATCTGAAAAATATATTTTTTGTAGATTTCATGAACGTGGTCTAACGTCAACTTTTAAGCCATATCCACCATGCCTCGATTTCAGCATGACGGGAGACACCGTTTGAGTGTCCAAAATCTGAAAAAATATATTTTTTGTAGATTTCATGAACGTGGTTTAACGTCAACTTTTAGGCCATATCCACCATGCCTCGATTTCAGCATGACGGGAGACCGTTCGAGTGTCCAAAATCGGAAAAAAAAATATTTTTTGTAGATTTCAGGAACGTGGTCTAACGTCAACTTTTTGGCCATATCCACCATGCCTCGATTTCAGAATGACGGGAGACACCGTTTTAGTGTCCAAAATCGGAAAAAAATATATTTTTTGTAGATTTCATGAACGTGGTTTAACGTCAACTTTTAGGCCATATCCACCATGCCTCGATTTAAGCATGACGGGAGACACCGTTTTAGTGTCCAAAATCGGAAAAAAAATTTTTTTTTGTACATTTCATGAACGTGGTTTAAGGTCAACTTTTAGGACATATCCACCATGCCTCGATTTCAGCATGACGGGAGACACCGTTTGAGTGTCCAAAATCGTAAAAAAAAATATTTTTTTATAGATTTCATGAACGTGGTTTAATGTCAACTTTTAGGCCATATCCACCATGCCTCGATTTCAGCATGACGGGAGACCGTTCGAGTGTCCAAAATCGAAAAAAAATAATATTTTTTTGTATTTTTCATGAACGTGGTCTAACGTCAACTTTTTGGCCATATCCACCATGCCTCGATTTCAGCATGACGGGAGACACCGTTTTAGTGTCCAAAATCGGAAAAAAAAATATTTTTTGTAGATTTCATGAACGTGGTTTAACGTCAACTTTTAGGCCATATCCACCATGCCTCGATTTCAGCATGACGGGAGACCGTTCGAGTGTCCAAAATCGGAAAAAAAATTATTTTTTTTAGATTTCATGAACGTGGTCTAACGTCAACTTTTTGGCCATATCCACCATGCCTCGATTTCAGCATGACGGGAGACACCGTTTTAGTGTCCAAAATCGGAAAAAAAAATATTTTTTGTAGATTTCATGAACGTGGTTTAACGTCAACTTTTAGGCCATATCCACCATGCCTCGATATCAGCATGACGGGAGACACCGTTTGAGTGTCCAAAATCTGAAAAATATATTTTTTGTAGATTTCATGAACGTGGTCTAACGTCAACTTTTAAGCCATATCCACCATGCCTCGATTTCAGCATGACTGGAGACACCGTTTGAGTGTCCAAAATCTGAAAAAAAATATTTTTTGTAGATTTCATGAACGTGGTTTAACGTCAACTTTTAGGCCATATCCACCATGCCTCGATTTCAGCATGACGGGAGACCGTTCGAGTGTCCAAAATCGGAAAAAAAAATATTTTTTGTACATTTCATGAACGTGGTTTAAGGTCAACTTTTAGGACATATCCACCATGCCTCGATTTCAGCATGACGGGAGACACCGTTTGAGTGTCCAAAATCGTAAAAAAAAATATTTTTTTATAGATTTCATGAACGTGGTTTAATGTCAACTTTTAGGCCATATCCACCATGCCTCGATTTCAGCATGACGGGAGACCGTTCGAGTGTCCAAAATCGAAAAAAAATAATATTTTTTTGTATTTTTCATGAACGTGGTCTAACGTCAACTTTTTGGCCATATCCACCATGCCTCGATTTCAGCATGACGGGAGACACCGTTTTAGTGTCCAAAATCGGAAAAAAAAATATTTTTTGTAGATTTCATGAACGTGGTTTAACGTCAACTTTTAGGCCATATCCACCATGCCTCGATTTCAGCATGACGGGAGACCGTTCGAGTGTCCAAAATCGGAAAAAAAAATATTTTTTTTAGATTTCATGAACGTGGTCTAACGTCAACTTTTTGGCCATATCCACCATGCCTCGATTTCAGCATGACGGGAGACACCGTTTTAGTGTCCAAAATCGGAAAAAAAAATATTTTTTGTAGATTTCATGAACGTGGTTTAACGTCAACTTTTAGGCCATATCCACCATGCCTCGATATCAGCATGACGGGAGACACCGTTTGAGTGTCCAAAATCTGAAAAATATATTTTTTGTAGATTTCATGAACGTGGTCTAACGTCAACTTTTAAGCCATATCCACCATGCCTCGATTTCAGCATGACTGGAGACACCGTTTGAGTGTCCAAAATCTGAAAAAAAATATTTTTTGTAGATTTCATGAACGTGGTTTAACGTCAACTTTTAGGCCATATCCACCATGCCTCGATTTCAGCATGACGGGAGACCGTTCGAGTGTCCAAAATCGGAAAAAAAAATATTTTTTGTAGATTTCATGAACGTGGTCTAACGTCAACTTTTTGGCCATATCCACCATGCCTCGATTTCAGCATGACGGGAGACCGTTTGAGTGTCCAAAATCTGAAAAATATATTTTTTGTAGATTTCATGAACGTGGTCTAACGTCAACTTTTAAGCCATATGCCTCGATTTCAGCATGACGGGAGACACCGTTTGAGTGTCCAAAATCGGAAAAAAAAATATTTTTTGTAGATTTCATGAACGTGGTTTAATGTCAACTTTTAGGCCATATCCACCATGCCTCGATTTCATTATGACGGGATACACCGTTTTAGTGTCCAAAATCGGAAAAATATATTTTTGGTAGAATTCATTAACGTGGATGCAACGTCAACTTTTTGGCCATATCCACCATGCCTCGATTTCAGCATGACGGGAGACACCGTTTTAGTGTCCACAATCGAAAAAAAAAAAAAATTTTGTAGATTGTATGAACGTGGTTTAACGTCAACTTTTAGGCCATATCCACCATGCCTCGATTTCATTATGACGGGATACACCGTTTTAGTGTCCAAAATCGGAAAAAAAATTATTTTTTGTAGATTTCATGAACATGGTTTAACGTCAACTTTTAGGCCATATCCACCATGCCTCGATTTCATCATGACGGGAGACACCGATTGAGTGTCCAAAATCTAAAAAAATATATTTTTTGTAGATTTCATGAACGTGGTCTAACGTCAACTTTTAAGCCATATGCCTCGATTTCAGCATGACGGGAGACACCGTTTTAGTGTCCAAAATCTGAAAAAATATATTTTTTGTAGATTTCATGAACGTGGTTTAACGTCAACTTTTAGGCCATATCCACCATGCCTCGATTTCAGCATGACGGGAGACCGTTCGAGTGTCCAAAATCGGAAAAAAAAATATTTTTTGTAGATTTCAGGAACGTGGTCTAACGTCAACTTTTTGGCCATATCCACCATGCCTCGATTTCAGAATGACGGGAGACACCGTTTTAGTGTCCAAAATCGGAAAAAAATATATTTTTTGTAGATTTCATGAACGTGGTTTAACGTCAACTTTTAGGCCATATCCACCATGCCTCGATTTAAGCATGACGGGAGACACCGTTTTAGTGTCCAAAATCGGAAAAAAATTTTTTTTTTGTACATTTCATGAACGTGGTTTAAGGTCAACTTTTAGGACATATCCACCATGCCTAGATTTCAGCATGACGGGAGACACCGTTTGAGTGTCCAAAATCGTAAAAAAAAATATTTTTTTATAGATTTCATGAACGTGGTTTAATGTCAACTTTTAAGCCATATCCACCATGCCTCGATTTCAGCATGACGGGAGACCGTTCGAGTGTCCAAAATCGAAAAAAAATAATATTTTTTTGTATTTTTCATGAACGTGGTCTAACGTCAACTTTTTGGCCATATCCACCATGCCTCGATTTCAGCATGACGGGAGACACCGTTTTAGTGTCCAAAATCGGAAAAAAAAATATTTTTTGTAGATTTCATGAACGTGGTTTAACGTCAACTTTTAGGCCATATCCACCACGCCTCGATTTCAGCATGACGGGAGACCGTTCGAGTGTCCAAAATCGGAAAAAAAAATATTTTTTTTAGATTTCATGAACGTGGTCTAACGTCAACTTTTTGGCCATATCCACCATGCCTCGATTTCAGCATGACGGGAGACACCGTTTTAGTGTCCAAAATCGGAAAAAAAAATATTTTTTGTAGATTTCATGAACGTGGTTTAACGTCAACTTTTAGGCCATATCCACCATGCCTCGATATCAGCATGACGGGAGACACCGTTTGAGTGTCCAAAATCTGAAAAATATATTTTTTGTAGATTTCATGAACGTGGTCTAACGTCAACTTTTAAGCCATATCCACCATGCCTCGATTTCAGCATGACGGGAGACACCGTTTGAGTGTCCAAAATCTGAAAAAAAATATTTTTTGTAGATTTCATGAACGTGGTTTAACGTCAACTTTTAGGCCATATCCACCATGCCTCGATTTCAGCATGACGGGAGACCGTTCGAGTGTCCAAAATCGGAAAAAAAAATATTTTTTGTAGATTTCATGAACGTGGTCTAACGTCAACTTTTTGGCCATATCCACCATGCCTCGATTTCAGCATGACGGGAGACCGTTTGAGTGTCCAAAATCTGAAAAATATATTTTTTGTAGATTTCATGAACGTGGTCTAACGTCAACTTTTAAGCCATATGCCTCGATTTCAGCATGACGGGAGACACCGTTTGAGTGTCCAAAATCGGAAAAAAAAATATTTTTTGTAGATTTCATGAACGTGGTTTAATGTCAACTTTTAGGCCATATCCACCATGCCTCGATTTCATTATGACGGGATACACCGTTTTAGTGTCCAAAATCGGAAAAATTTTTTTTTTGTACATTTCATGAACGTGGTTTAAGGTCAACTTTTAGGACATATCCACCATGCCTAGATTTCAGCATGACGGGAGACACCGTTTGAGTGTCCAAAATCGTAAAAAAAAATATTTTTTTATAGATTTCATGAACGTGGTTTAATGTCAACTTTTAAGCCATATCCACCATGCCTCGATTTCAGCATGACGGGAGACCGTTCGAGTGTCCAAAATCGAAAAAAAATAATATTTTTTTGTATTTTTCATGAACGTGGTCTAACGTCAACTTTTTGGCCATATCCACCATGCCTCGATTTCAGCATGACGGGAGACACCGTTTTAGTGTCCAAAATCGGAAAAAAAAATATTTTTTGTAGATTTCATGAACGTGGTTTAACGTCAACTTTTAGGCCATATCCACCACGCCTCGATTTCAGCATGACGGGAGACCGTTCGAGTGTCCAAAATCGGAAAAAAAAATATTTTTTTTAGATTTCATGAACGTGGTCTAACGTCAACTTTTTGGCCATATCCACCATGCCTCGATTTCAGCATGACGGGAGACACCGTTTTAGTGTCCAAAATCGGAAAAAAAAATATTTTTTGTAGATTTCATGAACGTGGTTTAACGTCAACTTTTAGGCCATATCCACCATGCCTCGATATCAGCATGACGGGAGACACCGTTTGAGTGTCCAAAATCTGAAAAATATATTTTTTGTAGATTTCATGAACGTGGTCTAACGTCAACTTTTAAGCCATATCCACCATGCCTCGATTTCAGCATGACGGGAGACACCGTTTGAGTGTCCAAAATCTGAAAAAAAATATTTTTTGTAGATTTCATGAACGTGGTTTAACGTCAACTTTTAGGCCATATCCACCATGCCTCGATTTCAGCATGACGGGAGACCGTTCGAGTGTCCAAAATCGGAAAAAAAAATATTTTTTGTAGATTTCATGAACGTGGTCTAACGTCAACTTTTTGGCCATATCCACCATGCCTCGATTTCAGCATGACGGGAGACCGTTTGAGTGTCCAAAATCTGAAAAATATATTTTTTGTAGATTTCATGAACGTGGTCTAACGTCAACTTTTAAGCCATATGCCTCGATTTCAGCATGACGGGAGACACCGTTTGAGTGTCCAAAATCGGAAAAAAAAATATTTTTTGTAGATTTCATGAACGTGGTTTAATGTCAACTTTTAGGCCATATCCACCATGCCTCGATTTCATTATGACGGGATACACCGTTTTAGTGTCCAAAATCGGAAAAATATATTTTTGGTAGAATTCATGAACGTGGTCTAACGTCAACTTTTTGGCCATATCCACCATGCCTCGATTTCAGCATGACGGGAGACACCGTTTTAGTGTCCACAATCGAAAAAAAAAAAAAATTTTGTAGATTGTATGAACGTGGTTTAACGTCAACTTTTAGGCCATATCCACCATGCCTCGATTTCATTATGACGGGATACACCGTTTTAGTGTCCAAAATCGGAAAAAAAATTATTTTTTGTAGATTTCATGAACATGGTTTAACGTCAACTTTTAGGCCATATCCACCATGCCTCGATTTCATCATGACGGGAGACACCGATTGAGTGTCCAAAATCTAAAAAAATATATTTTTTGTAGATTTCATGAACGTGGTCTAACGTCAACTTTTAAGCCATATGCCTCGATTTCAGCATGACGGGAGACACCGTTTTAGTGTCCAAAATCGGAAAAAAAATATATTTTTTGTAGATTTCATGAACGTGGTTTAACGTCAACTTTTAGGCCATATCCACCATGCCTCGATTTCAGCATGACGGGAGACCGTTTGAGTGTCCAAAATCTGAAAAATATATTTTTTGTAGATTTCATGAACGTGGTCTAACGTCAACTTTTAAGCCATATGCCTCGATTTCATTATGACGGGATACACCGTTTTAGTGTCCAAAATCGGAAAAATATATTTTTGGTAGAATTCATGAACGTGGTCTAACGTCAACTTTTTGGCCATATCCACCATGCCTCGATTTCAGCATGACGGGAGACACCGTTTTAGTGTCCACAATCTAAAAAAATATATTTTTTGTAGATTTCATGAACGTGGTCTAACGTCAACTTTTAAGCCATATGCCTCGATTTCAGCATGACGGGAGACACCGTTTTAGTGTCCAAAATCGGAAAAAAAAAATATTTTTTGTAGATTTCATGAACGTGGTCTAACGTCAACTTTTTGGCCATATCCACCATGCCTCGATTTCATCATGACGGGAGACACCGATTGAGTGTCCAAAATCTAAAAAAATATATTTTTTGTAGATTTCATGAACGTGGTCTAACGTCAACTTTTAAGCCATATGCCTCGATTTCAGCATGACGGGAGACACCGTTTTAGTGTCCAAAATCGGAAAAAAAAAATATTTTTTGTAGATTTCATGAACGTGGTTTAACGTCAACTTTTAGGCCATATCCACCATGCCTCGATTTCAGCATGACGGGAGACACCGTTTTAGTGTCCAAAATCGGAAAAAAAATATTTTTTGTAGATTTCATGAACGTGGTTTAACGTCAACTTTTAGGCCATATCCACCATGCCTCGATTCCAGCATGACGGGAGACCGTTTGAGTGTCCAAAATCTGAAAAATATATTTTTTGTAGATTTCATGAACGTGGTCTAACGTCAACTTTTAAGCCATATGCCTCGATTTCAGCATGACGGGAGACACCGTTTGAGTGTCCAAAATCGGAAAAAAAATATTTTTTGTAGATTTCATGAACGTGGTTTAATGTCAACTTTTAGGCCATATCCACCATGCCTCGATTTCATTATGACGGGATACACCGTTTTAGTGTCCAAAATCGGAAAAATATATTTTTGGTAGAATTCATGAACGTGGTCTAACGTCAACTTTTTGGCCATATCCACCATGCCTCGATTTCAGCATGACGGGAGACACCGTTTTAGTGTCCACAATCGAAAAAAAAATTATTTTTTGTAGATTTCATGAACATGGTTTAACGTCAACTTTTAGGCCATATCCACCATGCCTCGATTTCAGCATGACGTGAGATACCGTTTTAGTGTCCAAAATCGGAAAAAAAAATATTTTTTGTAGATTTCATGAACGTGGTCTAACGTCAACTTTTTGGCCATATCCACCATGCCTCGATTTCAGCATGACGGGAGACACCGTTTTAGTGTTCAAAATCGGAAAAAAATATATTTTTTGTAGATTTCATGAACGTGGTTTAACGTAAACTTTTAGGCCATATCCACCATGCCTCGATTTCATCATGACGGGAGACACCGTTTGAGTGTCCAAAATCTGAAAAATATATTTTTGGTAGAATTCATGAACGTGGTCTAACGTAAACTTTTAGGCCATATCCACCATGCCTCGATTTCATCATGACGGGAGACACCGTTTGAGTGTCCAAAATCTGAAAAATATATTTTTGGTAGAATTCATGAACGTGGTCTAACGTCAACTTTTTGGCCATATCCACCATGCCTCGATTTCAGCATGACGGGAGACACCGTTTTAGTGTCCAAAATCGGAAAAAAAATATTTTTTGTAGATTTCATGAACGTGGTTTAACGTCAACTTTTAGGCCATATCCACCATGCCTCGATTTCAGCATGACGGGAGACCGTTTGAGTGTCCAAAATCTGAAAAATATATTTTTTGTAGATTTCATGAACGTGGTCTAACGTCAACTTTTAAGCCATATGCCTCGATTTCATTATGACGGGATACACCGTTTTAGTGTCCAAAATCGGAAAAATATATTTTTGGTAGAATTCATGAACGTGGTCTAACGTCAACTTTTTGGCCATATCCACCATGCCTCGATTTCAGCATGACGGGAGACACCGTTTTAGTGTCCACAATCGAAAAAAAAATTATTTTTTGTAGATTTCATGAACATGGTTTAACGTCAACTTTTAGGCCATATCCACCATGCCTCGATTTCAGCATGACGTGAGATACCGTTTTAGTGTCCAAAATCGGAAAAAAAATTATTTTTTGTAGATTTCATGAACGTGGTCTAACGTCAACTTTTTGGCCATATCCACCATGCCTCGATTTCAGCATGACGGGAGACACCGTTTTAGTGTTCAAAATCGGAAAAAAATATATTTTTTGTAGATTTCATGAACGTGGTTTAACGTAAACTTTTAGGCCATATCCACCATGCCTCGATTTCATCATGACGGGAGACACCGTTTGAGTGTCCAAAATCTGAAAAATATATTTTTGGTAGAATTCATGAACGTGGTCTAACGTAAACTTTTAGGCCATATCCACCATGCCTCGATTTCATCATGACGGGAGACACCGTTTGAGTGTCCAAAATCTGAAAAATATATTTTTGGTAGAATTCATGAACGTGGTCTAACGTCAACTTTTTGGCCATATCCACCATGCCTCGATTTCAGCATGACGGGAGACACCGTTTTAGTGTCCAAAATCGGAAAAAAAATATTTTTTGTAGATTTCATGAACGTGGTTTAACGTCAACTTTTAGGCCATATCCACCATGCCTCGATTTCAGCATGACGGGAGACCGTTTGAGTGTCCAAAATCTGAAAAATATATTTTTTGTAGATTTCATGAACGTGGTCTAACGTCAACTTTTAAGCCATATGCCTCGATTTCATTATGACGGGATACACCGTTTTAGTGTCCAAAATCGGAAAAATATATTTTTGGTAGAATTCATGAACGTGGTCTAACGTCAACTTTTTGGCCATATCCACCATGCCTCGATTTCAGCATGACGGGAGACACCGTTTTAGTGTCCACAATCTAAAAAAATATATTTTTTGTAGATTTCATGAACGTGGTCTAACGTCAACTTTTAAGCCATATGCCTCGATTTCAGCATGACGGGAGACACCGTTTTAGTGTCCAAAATCGGAAAAAAAAAATATTTTTTGTAGATTTCATGAACGTGGTCTAACGTCAACTTTTTGGCCATATCCACCATGCCTCGATTTCATCATGACGGGAGACACCGATTGAGTGTCCAAAATCTAAAAAAATATATTTTTTGTAGATTTCATGAACGTGGTCTAACGTCAACTTTTAAGCCATATGCCTCGATTTCAGCATGACGGGAGACACCGTTTTAGTGTCCAAAATCGGAAAAAAAAAATATTTTTTGTAGATTTCATGAACGTGGTTTAACGTCAACTTTTAGGCCATATCCACCATGCCTCGATTTCAGCATGACGGGAGACACCGTTTTAGTGTCCAAAATCGGAAAAAAAATATTTTTTGTAGATTTCATGAACGTGGTTTAACGTCAACTTTTAGGCCATATCCACCATGCCTCGATTTCAGCATGACGGGAGACCGTTTGAGTGTCCAAAATCTGAAAAATATATTTTTTGTAGATTTCATGAACGTGGTCTAACGTCAACTTTTAAGCCATATGCCTCGATTTCAGCATGACGGGAGACACCGTTTGAGTGTCCAAAATCGGAAAAAAAATATTTTTTGTAGATTTCATGAACGTGGTTTAACGTCAACTTTTAGGCCATATCCACCATGCCTCGATTTCAGCATGACGGGAGACACCGTTTTAGTGTCCACAATCGAAAAAAAAATTATTTTTTGTAGATTTCATGAACATGGTTTAACGTCAACTTTTAGGCCATATCCACCATGCCTCGATTTCAGCATGACGTGAGATACCGTTTTAGTGTCCAAAATCGGAAAAAAAAATATTTTTTGTAGATTTCATGAACGTGGTCTAACGTCAACTTTTTGGCCATATCCACCATGCCTCGATTTCAGCATGACGGGAGACACCGTTTTAGTGTTCAAAATCGGAAAAAAATATATTTTTTGTAGATTTCATGAACGTGGTTTAACGTAAACTTTTAGGCCATATCCACCATGCCTCGATTTCATCATGACGGGAGACACCGTTTGAGTGTCCAAAATCTGAAAAATATATTTTTGGTAGAATTCATGAACGTGGTCTAACGTAAACTTTTAGGCCATATCCACCATGCCTCGATTTCATCATGACGGGAGACACCGTTTGAGTGTCCAAAATCTGAAAAATATATTTTTGGTAGAATTCATGAACGTGGTCTAACGTCAACTTTTTGGCCATATCCACCATGCCTCGATTTCAGCATGACGGGAGACACCGTTTTAGTGTCCAAAATCGGAAAAAAAAATATTTTTTGTAGATTTCATGAACGTGGTTTAACGTCAACTTTTAGGCCATATCCACCATGCCTCGATTTCAGCATGACGGGAGACACCGTTTGAGTGTCCAAAATCGGAAAAAAAAATATTTTTTGTAGATTTCATGAACATGGTTTAACGTCAACTTTTAGGCCATATCCACCATGCCTCGATTTCAGCATGACGGGAGATACCGTTTTAGTGTCCAAAATCTGAAAAAAAAATATTTTTTGTAGATTTCATGAACGTGGTCTAACGTCAACTTTTTGGCCATATCCACCATGCCTCGATTTCAGCATGACGGGAGACACCGTTTTAGTGTCCAAAATCGGAAAAAAAAATATTTTTTGTAGATTTCATGAACGTGGTTTAACGTCAACTTTTAGGCCATATCCACCATGCCTCGATTTCAGCATGACGGGAGACACCGTTTGAGTGTCCAAAATCTGAAAAAAATATATTTTTTGTAGATTTCATGAACGTGGTTTAACGTAAACTTTTAGGCCATATCCACCATGCCTCGATTTCATCATGACGGGAGACACCGTTTGAGTGTCCAAAATCTGAAAAATATATTTTTGGTAGAATTCATGAACGTGGTCTAACGTAAACTTTTAGGCCATATCCACCATGCCTCGATTTCATCATGACGGGAGACACCGTTTGAGTGTCCAAAATCTGAAAAATATATTTTTGGTAGAATTCATGAACGTGGTCTAACGTCAACTTTTTGGCCATATCCACCATGCCTCGATTTCAGCATGACGGGAGACACCGTTTTAGTGTCCAAAATCTGAAAAATATATTTTTTGTAGATTTCATGAACGTGGTCTAACGTCAACTTTTAAGCCATATCCACCATGCCTCGATTTCAGCATGACGGGAGACACCGTTTGAGTGTCCAAAATCTGAAAAATATATTTTTGGTAGAATTCATGAACGTGGTCTAACGTCAACTTTTTGGCCATATCCACCATGCCTCGATTTCATCATGACGGGAGACACCGTTTGAGTGTCCAAAATCTGAAAAATATATTTTTGGTAGAATTCATGAACGTGGTCTAACGTCAACTTTTTTGCCATATCCACCATGCCTCGATTTCAGCATGACGGGAGACACCGTTTTAGTGTCCAAAATCTGAAAAATATATTTTTTGTAGATTTCATGAACGTGGTCTAACGTCAACTTTTAAGCCATATCCACCATGCCTCGATTTCAGCATGACGGGAGACACCGTTTGAGTGTCCAAAATCTGAAAAAATATATTTTTTGTAGATTTCATGAACGTGGTTTAACGTCAACTTTTAGGCCATATCCACCATGCCTCGATTTCAGCATGACGGGAGACCGTTCGAGTGTCCAAAATCGGAAAAAAAAATATTTTTTGTAGATTTCAGGAACGTGGTCTAACGTCAACTTTTTGGCCATATCCACCATGCCTCGATTTCAGAATGACGGGAGACACCGTTTTAGTGTCCAAAATCGGAAAAAAATATATTTTTTGTAGATTTCATGAACGTGGTTTAACGTCAACTTTTAGGCCATATCCACCATGCCTCGATTTCATCATGACGGGAGACACCGTTTGAGTGTCCAAAATCTGAAAAATATATTTTTTGTAGATTTCATGAACGTGGTCTAACGTCAACTTTTAAGCCATATCCACCATGCCTCGATTTCAGCATGACGGGAGACACCGTTTGAGTGTCCAAAATCTGAAAAAAAATATTTTTTGTAGATTTCATGAACGTGGTTTAACGTCAACTTTTAGGCCATATCCACCATGCCTCGATTTCAGCATGACGGGAGACCGTTCGAGTGTCCAAAATCGGAAAAAAAAATATTTTTTGTAGATTTCATGAACGTGGTCTAACGTCAACTTTTTGGCCATATCCACCATGCCTCGATTTCAGCATGACGGGAGACACCGTTTTAGTGTCCAAAATCGAAAAAAAAAATATTTTTTGTAGATTTCATGAACGTGGTTTAACGTCAACTTTTAGGCCATATCCACCATGCCTCGATTTCATCATGACGGGAGACACCGTTTGAGTGTCCAAAATCTGAAAAATATATTTTTGGTAGAATTCATGAACGTGGTCTAACGTCAACTTTTTGGCCATATCCACCATGCCTCGATTTCAGCATGACGGGAGACACCGTTTTAGTGTCCAAAATCGGAAAAAAAAATATTTTTTGTAGATTTCATGAACATGGTTTAACGTCAACTTTTAGGCCATATCCACCATGCCTCGATTTCAGCATGACGGGAGATACCGTTTTAGTGTCCAAAATCGGAAAAAAAAATATTTTTTGTAGATTTCATGAACGTGGTCTAACGTCAACTTTTTGGCCATATCCACCATGCCTCGATTTCAGCATGACGGGAGACACCGTTTTAGTGTCCAAAATCGGAAAAAAAAATATTTTTTGTAGATTTCATGAACGTGGTTTAACGTAAACTTTTAGGCCATATCCACCATGCCTCGATTTCATCATGACGGGAGACACCGTTTGAGTGTCCAAAATCTGAAAAATATATTTTTGGTAGAATTCATGAACGTGGTCTAACGTAAACTTTTAGGCCATATCCACCATGCCTCGATTTCATCATGACGGGAGACACCGTTTTAGTGTCCAAAATCGAAAAAAAAAATATTTTTTGTAGATTTCATGAACGTGGTCTAACGTCAACTTTTAGGCCATATCCACCATGCCTCGATTTCAGCATGACGGGAGACACCGTTTGAGTGTCAAAAATCGGAAAAAAAATTTTTTTTGTAGATTTCATGAACGTGGTCTAACGTCAACTTTTTGGCCATATCCACCATGCCTCGATTTCAGCATGACGGGAGACACCGTTTTAGTGTCCAAAATCGAAAAAAAAAATATTTTTTGTAGATTTCATGAACGTGGTTTAACGTCAACTTTTAGGCCATATCCACCATGCCTCGATTTCATCATGACGGGAGACACCGTTTGAGTGTCCAAAATCTGAAAAATATATTTTTGGTAGAATTCATGAACGTGGTCTAACGTCAACTTTTTGGCCATATCCACCATGCCTCGATTTCAGCATGACGGGAGACACCGTTTTAGTGTCCAAAATCGGAAAAAAAAATATTTTTTGTAGATTTCATGAACATGGTTTAACGTCAACTTTTAGGCCATATCCACCATGCCTCGATTTCAGCATGACGGGAGATACCGTTTTAGTGTCCAAAATCGGAAAAAAAAATATTTTTTGTAGATTTCATGAACGTGGTCTAACGTCAACTTTTTGGCCATATCCACCATGCCTCGATTTCAGCATGACGGGAGACACCGTTTTAGTGTCCAAAATCGGAAAAAAAAATATTTTTTGTAGATTTCATGAACGTGGTTTAACGTAAACTTTTAGGCCATATCCACCATGCCTCGATTTCATCATGACGGGAGACACCGTTTGAGTGTCCAAAATCTGAAAAATATATTTTTGGTAGAATTCATGAACGTGGTCTAACGTAAACTTTTAGGCCATATCCACCATGCCTCGATTTCATCATGACGGGAGACACCGTTTTAGTGTCCAAAATCGAAAAAAAAAATATTTTTTGTAGATTTCATGAACGTGGTCTAACGTCAACTTTTAGGCCATATCCACCATGCCTCGATTTCAGCATGACGGGAGACACCGTTTGAGTGTCAAAAATCGGAAAAAATTTTTTTTTTGTAGATTTCATGAACGTGGTCTAACGTCAACTTTTTGGCCATATCCACCATGCCTCGATTTAAGCATGACGGGAGACACCGTTTTAGTGTCCAAAATCGGAAAAAAAAAATTTTTTTGTACATTTCATGAACGTGGTTTAACGTCAACTTTTAGGACATATCCACCATGCCTCGATTTCAGCATGACGGGAGACACCGTTTGAGTGTCCAAAATCGTAAAAAAAAATATTTTTTTATAGATTTCATGAACGTGGTTTAATGTCAACTTTTAGGCCATATCCACCATGCCTCGATTTCAGCATGACGGGAGACCGTTCGAGTGTCCAAAATCGAAAAAAAATAATATTTTTTTGTATTTTTCATGAACGTGGTCTAACGTCAACTTTTTGGCCATATCCACCATGCCTCGATTTCAGCATGACGGGAGACACCGTTTTAGTGTCCAAAATCGGAAAAAAAAATATTTTTTGTAGATTTCATGAACGTGGTTTAACGTCAACTTTTAGGCCATATCCACCATGCCTCGATTTCAGCATGACGGGAGACCGTTCGAGTGTCCAAAATCGGAAAGAAAATTATTTTTTTTAGATTTCATGAACGTGGTCTAACGTCAACTTTTTGGCCATATCCACCATGCCTCGATTTCAGCATGACGGGATACACCGTTTTAGTGTCCAAAATCGGAAAAAAAAATATTTTTTGTAGATTTCATGAACGTGGTTTAACGTCAACTTTTAGGCCATATCCACCATGCCTCGATTTCAGCATGACGGGAGACACCGTTTGAGTGTCCAAAATCTGAAAAATATATTTTTTGTAGATTTCATGAACGTGGTCTAACGTCAACTTTTAAGCCATATCCACCATGCCTCGATTTCAGCATGACGGGAGACACCGTTTGAGTGTCCAAAATCTGAAAAAAAATATTTTTTGTAGATTTCATGAACGTGGTTTAACGTCAACTTTTAGGCCATATCCACCATGCCTCGATTTCAGCATGACGGGAGACACCGTTTGAGTGTCCAAAATCTGAAAAATATATTTTTTGTAGATTTCATGAACGTGGTTTAACGTCAACTTTTAGGCCATATCCACCATGCCTCGATTTCATCATGACGGGAGACACCGTTTGAGTGTCCAAAATCTGAAAAATATATTTTTTGTAGATTTCATGAACGTGGTCTAACGTCAACTTTTAAGCCATATCCACCATGCCTCGATTTCAGCATGACGGGAGACACCGTTTGAGTGTCCAAAATCGGAAAAAAAAATATTTTTTGTAGATTTCATGAACGTGGTCTAACGTCAACTTTTTGGCCATATCCACCATGCCTCGATTTCAGCATGACGGGAGACACCGTTTTAGTGTCCAAAATCGAAAAAAAAAATATTTTTTGTAGATTTCATGAACGTGGTTTAACGTCAACTTTTAGGCCATATCCAACATGCCTCGATTTCATCATGACGGGAGACACCGATTGAGTGTCCAAAATCTGAAAAATATATTTTTTGTAGAATTCATGAACGTGGTCTAACGTCAACTTTTAAGCCATATGCCTCGATTTCAGCATGACGGGAGACACCGTTTGAGTGTCCAAAATCTGAAAAAAATATATTTTTTGTAGATTTCATGAACGTGGTTTAACGTAAACTTTTAGGCCATATCCACCATGCCTCGATTTCATCATGACGGGAGACACCGTTTGAGTGTCCAAAATCTGAAAAATATATTTTTGGTAGAATTCATGAACGTGGTCTAACTTCAACTTTTAGGCCATATCCACCATGCCTCGATTTCAGCATGACGGGAGACACCGTTTGAGTGTCCAAAATCTGAAAAAAATATATTTTTTGTAGATTTCATGAACGTGGTTTAACGTCAACTTTTAGGCCATATCCACCATGCCTCGATTTCATCATGACGGGAGACACCGTTTGAGTGTCCAAAATCTGAAAAATATATTTTTTGTAGATTTCATGAACTTGGTCTAACGTCAACTTTTAAGCCATATGCCTCGATTTCAGCATGACGGGAGACACCGTTTGAGTGTCCAAAATCTGAAAAAAATATATTTTTTGTAGATTTCATGAACGTGGTTTAACGTAAACTTTTAGGCCATATCCACCATGCCTCGATTTCATCATGACGGGAGACACAGTTTGAGTGTCCAAAATCTGAAAAATATATTTTTGGTAGAATTCATGAACGTGGTCTAACGTCAACTTTTTGGCCATATCCACCATGCCTCGATTTCAGCATGACGGGAGACAACGTTTTAGTGTCCAAAATCGAAAAAAAAAATATTTTTTGTAGATTTCATGAACGTGGTTTAACGTCAACTTTTAGGCCATATCCAACATGCCTCGATTTCATCATGACGGGAGACACCGATTGAGTGTCCAAAATCTGAAAAATATATTTTTTGTAGATTTCATGAACGTGGTCTAACGTCAACTTTTAAGCCATATGCCTCGATTTCAGCATGACGGGAGACACCGTTTGAGTGTCCAAAATCTGAAAAATATATATTTTTTGTAGATTTCATGAACGTGGTTTAACGTAAACTTTTAGGCCATATCCACCATGCCTCGATTTCATCATGACGGGAGACACCGTTTGAGTGTCCAAAATCTGAAAAATATATTTTTGGTAGAATTCATGAACGTGGTCTAACGTCAACTTTTAGGCCATATCCACCATGCCTCGATTTCAGCATGACGGGAGACACCGTTTGAGTGTCCAAAATCTGAAAAAAAAATATTTTTTGTAGATTTCATGAACGTGGTTTAACGTCAACTTTTAGGCCATATCCACCATGCCTCGATTTCATCATGACGGGAGACACCGTTTGAGTGTCCAAAATCTAAAAAAATATATTTTTTGTAGATTTCATGAACTTGGTCTAACGTCAACTTTTAAGCCATATGCCTCGATTTCAGCATGACGGGAGACACCGTTTGAGTGTCCAAAATCTGAAAAAAATATATTTTTTGTAGATTTCATGAACGTGGTTTAACGTAAACTTTTAGGCCATATCCACCATGCCTCGATTTCATCATGACGGGAGACACAGTTTGAGTGTCCAAAATCTGAAAAATATATTTTTGGTAGAATTCATGAACGTGGTCTAACGTAAACTTTTAGGCCATATCCACCATGCCTCGATTTCAGCATGACGGGAGACACAATTTGAGTGTCCAAAATCGGAAAAAAAAATATTTTTTGTAGATTTCATGAACGTGGTTTAACGTCAACTTTTAGGCCATATCCACCATGCCTCGATTTCAGCATGACGGGAGACACCGTTTTAGTTTCCAAAATCTGAAAAAAATATATTTTTTGTAGATTTCATGAACGTGGTCTAAAGTCAACTTTTTGGCCATATCCACCATGCCTCGATTTCAGCATGACGGGAGACACCGTTTGAGTGTCCAAAATCTGAAAAAAATATATTTTTTGTAGATTTCATGAACGTGGTTTAACGTAAACTTTTAGGCCATATCCACCATGCCTCGATTTCATCATGACGGGAGACACCGTTTGAGTGTCCAAAATCTGAAAAATATATTTTTGGTAGAATTCATGAACGTGGTCTAACTTCAACTTTTAGGCCATATCCACCATGCCTCGATTTCAGCATGACGGGAGACACCGTTTGAGTGTCCAAAATCTGAAAAAAATATATTTTTTGTAGATTTCATGAACGTGGTTTAACGTCAACTTTTAGGCCATATCCACCATGCCTCGATTTCATCATGACGGGAGACACCGTTTGAGTGTCCAAAATCTGAAAAATATATTTTTTGTAGATTTCATGAACTTGGTCTAACGTCAACTTTTAAGCCATATGCCTCGATTTCAGCATGACGGGAGACACCGTTTGAGTGTCCAAAATCTGAAAAAAATATATTTTTTGTAGATTTCATGAACGTGGTTTAACGTAAACTTTTAGGCCATATCCACCATGCCTCGATTTCATCATGACGGGAGACACAGTTTGAGTGTCCAAAATCTGAAAAATATATTTTTGGTAGAATTCATGAACGTGGTCTAACGTCAACTTTTTGGCCATATCCACCATGCCTCGATTTCAGCATGACGGGAGACAACGTTTTAGTGTCCAAAATCGAAAAAAAAAATATTTTTTGTAGATTTCATGAACGTGGTTTAACGTCAACTTTTAGGCCATATCCAACATGCCTCGATTTCATCATGACGGGAGACACCGATTGAGTGTCCAAAATCTGAAAAATATATTTTTTGTAGATTTCATGAACGTGGTCTAACGTCAACTTTTAAGCCATATGCCTCGATTTCAGCATGACGGGAGACACCGTTTGAGTGTCCAAAATCTGAAAAATATATATTTTTTGTAGATTTCATGAACGTGGTTTAACGTAAACTTTTAGGCCATATCCACCATGCCTCGATTTCATCATGACGGGAGACACCGTTTGAGTGTCCAAAATCTGAAAAATATATTTTTGGTAGAATTCATGAACGTGGTCTAACATCAACTTTTAGGCCATATCCACCATGCCTCGATTTCAGCATGACGGGAGACACCGTTTGAGTGTCCAAAATCTGAAAAAAAAATATTTTTTGTAGATTTCATGAACGTGGTTTAACGTCAACTTTTAGGCCATATCCACCATGCCTCGATTTCATCATGACGGGAGACACCGTTTGAGTGTCCAAAATCTAAAAAAATATATTTTTTGTAGATTTCATGAACTTGGTCTAACGTCAACTTTTAAGCCATATGCCTCGATTTCAGCATGACGGGAGACACCGTTTGAGTGTCCAAAATCTGAAAAAAATATATTTTTTGTAGATTTCATGAACGTGGTTTAACGTAAACTTTTAGGCCATATCCACCATGCCTCGATTTCATCATGACGGGAGACACAGTTTGAGTGTCCAAAATCTGAAAAATATATTTTTGGTAGAATTCATGAACGTGGTCTAACGTAAACTTTTAGGCCATATCCACCATGCCTCGATTTCAGCATGACGGGAGACACAATTTGAGTGTCCAAAATCGGAAAAAAAAATATTTTTTGTAGATTTCATGAACGTGGTTTCACGTCAACTTTTAGGCCATATCCACCATGCCTCGATTTCAGCATGACGGGAGACACCGTTTTAGTTTCCAAAATCTGAAAAAAATATATTTTTTGTAGATTTCATGAACGTGGTCTAAAGTCAACTTTTTGGCCATATCCACCATGCCTCGATTTCAGCATGACGGGAGACACCGTTTTAGTGTCCAAAATCGGAAAAAAAAATATGTTTTGTAGATTTCATGAACGTGGTTTAACGTCAACTTTTAGGCCATATCCACCATGCCTCGATTTCAGCATGACGGGAGACACCGTTTGAGTGTCCAAAATCTGAAAAATATATTTTTTGTAGATTTCATGAACGTGGTTTAACGTAAACTTTTAGGCCATATCCACCATGCCTCGATTTCATCATGACGGGAGACATCGTTTGAGTGTCCAAAATCTGAAAAATATATTTTTGGTAGAATTCATGAACGTGGTCTAACGTAAACTTTTAGGCCATATCCACCATGCCTCGATTTCATCATGACGGGAGACACCGTTTGAGTGTCCAAAATCTGAAAAATATATTTTTGGTAGAATTCATGAACGTGGTCTAACGTCAATTTTTTGGCCATATCCACCATGCCTCGATTTCAGCATGACGGGAGACACAATTTGAGTGTCCAAAATCGGAAAAAAAAATATTTTTTGTAGATTTCATGAACGTGGTTTAACGTCAACTTTTAGGCCATATCCACCATGCCTCGATTTCAGCATGACGGGAGACACCGTTTTAGTTTCCAAAATCTGAAAAAAATATATTTTTTGTAGATTTCATGAACGTGGTCTAACGTCAACTTTTTGGCCATATCCACCATGCCTCGATTTCAGCATGACGGGAGACACCGTTTTAGTGTCCAAAATCGAAAAAAAAAATATTTTTTGTAGATTTCATGAACGTGGTTTAACGTCAACTTTTAGGCCATATCCACCATGCCTCGATTTCAGCATGACGGGAGACACCGTTTGAGTGTCCAAAATCTGAAAAATATATTTTTTGTAGATTTCATGAACGTGTTCTAACGTCAACTTTTAAGCCATATCCACCATAACTCGATTTCAGCATGACGGGAGATACCGTTTGAGTGTCCAAAATCTGAATTTTTTTTTTTTTTTTGTAGATTTCATGAACGTGGTTTAACGTCAACTTTTAGGCCATATCCACCATGCCTCGATTTCAGCATGACGGGAGACCGTTCGAGTGTCCAAAATCGAAAAAAAAAATATTTTTTGTAGATTTCATGAACGTGGTCTAACGTCAACTTTTTGGCCATATCCACCATGCCTCGATTTCAGCATGACGGGAGACACCGTTTTAGTGTCCAAAATCGGAAAAAAAAATATTTTTTGTAGATTTCATGAACGTGGTTTAACGTCAACTTTTAGGCCATATCCACCATGCCTCGATTTCATCATGACGGGAGACACCGTTTGAGTGTCCAAAATCTGAAAAATATATTTTTGGTAGAATTCATGAACGTGGTCTAACGTCAACTTTTAGGCCATATCCACCATGCCTCGATTTCAGCATGACGGGAGACACCGTTTTAGTGTCCAAAATCGGAAAAAAAAATATTTTTTGTAGATTTCATGAACGTGGTTTAACGTCAACTTTTAGGCCATATCCACCATGCCTCGATTTCAGCATGACGGGAGACCGTTCGAGTGTCCAAAATCGAAAAAAAATAATATTTTTTTGTATTTTTCATGAACGTGGTCTAACGTCAACTTTTTGGCCATATCCACCATGCCTCGATTTCAGCATGACGGGAGACACCGTTTTAGTGTCCAAAATCGGAAAAAATAATATTTTTTTGTATTTTTCATGAACGTGGTCTAACGTCAACTTTTTGGCCATATCCACCATGCCTCGATTTCAGCATGACGGGAGACACCGTTTTAGTGTCCAAAATCGGAAAAAAAAATATTTTTTGTAGATTTCATGAACGTGGTTTAACGTCAACTTTTAGGCCATATCCACCCTGCCTCGATTTCAGCATGACGGGAGACACCGTTTGAGTGTCCAAAATCTGAAAAATATATTTTTTGTAGATTTCATGAACGTGGTCTAACGTCAACTTTTAAGCCATATCCACCATGCCTCGATTTCAGCATGACGGGAGACACCGTTTGAGTGTCCAAAATCTGAAAAATATATTTTTTGTAGATTTCATGAACGTGGTCTAACGTCAACTTTTAAGCCATATCCACCATGCCTCGATTTCAGCATGACGGGAGACCGTTCGAGTGTCCAAAATCGGAAAAAAAAATATTTTTTGTAGATTTCATGAACGTGGTCTAACGTCAACTTTTTGGCCATATCCACCATGCCTCGATTTCAGCATGACGGGAGACACCGTTTTAGTGTCCAAAATCGGAAAAAAAAATATTTTTTGTAGATTTCATGAACGTGGTTTAACGTCAACTTTTAGGCCATATCCAAACGGGAGACACCGTTTGAGTGTCCAAAATCGTAAAAAAAAATATTTTTTGTAGATTTCATGAACGTGGTTTAACGTCAACTTTTAGGCCATATCCACCATGCCTCGATTTCAGCATGACGGGAGACCGTTCGAGTGTCCAAAATCGGAAAAAAAAATATTTTTTGTAGATTTCATGAACGTGGTCTAACGTCAACTTTTTGGCCATATCCACCATGCCTCGATTTCAGCATGACGGGAGACACCGTTTTAGTGTCCAAAATCGAAAAAAATAATATTTTTTGTAGATTTCATGAACGTGGTTTAACGTCAACTTTTAGGCCATATCCACCATGCCTCGATTTCATCATGACGGGAGACACCGTTTGAGTGTCCAAAATCTGAAAAATATATTTTTTGTAGATTTCATGAACGTGGTCTAACGTCAACTTTTAAGCCATATGCCTCGATTTCAGCATGACGGGAGACACCGTTTGAGTGTCCAAAATCTGAAAAAAAAATATTTTTTGTAGATTTCATGAACGTGGTTTAACGTCAACTTTTAGGCCATATCCACCATGCCTTGATTTCATCATGACGGGAGACACCGTTTGAGTGTCCAAAATCGTAAAAAAAAATATTTTTTGTAGATTTCATGAACGTGGTTTAATGTCAACTTTTAGGCCATATCCACCATGCCTCGATTTCAGCATGACGGGAGACCGTTCGAGTGTCCAAAATCGGAATTTTTTTTTTTTTTTGTAGATTTCATGAACGTGGTCTAACGTCAACTTTTTGGCCATATCCACCATGCCTCGATTTCAGCATGACGGGAGACAACGTTTTAGTGTCCAAAATCGGAAAAAAAAATATTTTTTGTAGATTTCATGAACGTGGTTTAACGTCAACTTTTAGGCCATATCCACCATGCCTCGATTTCATCATGACGGGAGACCGTTTTAGTGTCCAAAATCGGAAAAAAAAATATTTTTTGTAGATTTCATGAACGTGGTTTAACGTCAACTTTTAGGCCATATCCACCATGCCTCGATTTCAGCATGACGGGAGACACCGTTTGAGTGTCCAAAATCTGAAAAATATATTTTTTGTAGATTTCATGAACGTGGTCTAACGTCAACTTTTAAGCCATATCCACCATGCCTCGATTTCAGCATGACGGGAGACCGTTCGAGTGTCCAAAATCGGAAAAAAAAATATTTTTTGTAGATTTCATGAACGTGGTCTAACGTCAACTTTTTGGCCATATCCACCATGCCTCGATTTCAGCATGACGGGAGACACCGTTTGAGTGTCCAAAATCTGAAAAAAAAATATTTTTTGTAGATTTCATGAACGTGGTTTAACGTCAACTTTTAGGCCATATCCACCATGCCTCGATTTCATCATGACGGGAGACACCGTTTGAGTGTCCAAAATCTGAAAAATATATTTTTGGTAGAATTCATGAACGTGGTCTAACGTCAACTTTTAGGCCATATCCACCATGCCTCGATTTCAGCATGACGGGAGACACCGTTTGAGTGTCCAAAATCGTAAAAAAATATATTTTTTGTAGATTTCATGAACGTGGTTTAATGTCAACTTTTAGGCCATATCCACCATGCCTCGATTTCAGCATGACGGGAGACCGTTCGAGTGTCCAAAATCGGAAAAAAAAATATTTTTTGTAGATTTCATGAACGTGGTCTAACGTCAACTTTTTGGCCATATCCACCATGCCTCGATTTCAGCATGACGGGAGACACCGTTTTAGTGTCCAAAATCGGAAAAAAAAATATTTTTTGTAGATTTCATGAACGTGGTTTAACGTCAACTTTTAGGCCATATCCACCATGCCTCGATTTCATCATGACGGGAGACACCGTTTGAGTGTCCAAAATCTGAAAAATATATTTTTGGTAGAATTCATGAACGTGGTCTAACGTCAACTTTTAGGCCATATCCACCATGCCTCGATTTCAGCATGACGGGAGACACCGTTTGAGTGTCCAAAATCGTAAAAAAAAATATTTTTTGTAGATTTCATGAACGTGGTTTAATGTCAACTTTTAGGCCATATCCACCATGCCTCGATTTCAGCATGACGGGAGACCGTTCGAGTGTCCAAAATCGGAAAAAAATATATTTTTTGTAGATTTCATGAACGTGGTCTAACGTCAACTTTTTGGCCATATCCACCATGCCTCGATTTCAGCATGACGGGAGACACCGTTTTAGTGTCCAAAATCGGAAAAAAAAATTTTTTTTGTAGATTTCATGAACGTGGTTTAACGTCAACTTTTAGGCCATATCCACCATGCCTCGATTTCATCATGACGGGAGACCGTTCGAGTGTCCAAAATCGGAAAAAAAAATATTTTTTGTAGATTTCATGAACGTGGTCTAACGTCAACTTTTTGGCCATATCCACCATGCCTCGATTTCAGCATGACGGGAGACACCGTTTTAGTGTCCAAAATCTGAAAAATATATTTTTTGTAGATTTCATGAACGTGGTCTAACGTCAACTTTTAAGCCATATGCCTCGATTTCAGCATGACGGGAGACACCGTTTGAGTGTCCAAAATCTGAAAAAAATATATTTTTTGTAGATTTCATGAACGTGGTTTAACGTAAACTTTTAGGCCATATCCACCATGCCTCGATTTCATCATGACGGGAGACACCGTTTGAGTGTCCAAAATCTGAAAAATATATTTTTGGTAGAATTCATGAACGTGGTTTAACGTAAACTTTTAGGCCATATCCACCATGCCTCGATTTCATCATGACGGGAGACACCGTTTGAGTGTCCAAAATCTGAAAAATATATTTTTGGTAGAATTCATGAACGTGGTCTAACGTCAACTTTTAGGCCATATCCACCATGCCTCGATTTCAGCATGACGGGAGACACCGTTTGAGTGTCCAAAATCTGAAAAAAAAATATTTTTTGTAGATTTCATGAACGTGGTTTAACGTCAACTTTTAGGCCATATCCACCATGCCTCGATTTCATCATGACGGGAGACACCGTTTGAGTGTCCAAAATCGGAAAAATATATTTTTTGTAGATTTCATGAACTTGGTCTAACGTCAACTTTTAAGCCATATGCCTCGATTTCAGCATGACGGGAGACACCGTTTGAGTGTCCAAAATCTGAAAAAAATATATTTTTTGTAGATTTCATGAACGTGGTTTAACGTAAACTTTTAGGCCATATCCACCATGCCTCGATTTCATCATGACGGGAGACACCGTTTGAGTGTCCAAAATCTGAAAAATATATTTTTGGTAGAATTCATGAACGTGGTTTAACGTAAACTTTTAGGCCATATCCACCATGCCTCGATTTCATCATGACGGGAGACACCGTTTGAGTGTCCAAAATCTGAAAAATATATTTTTGGTAGAATTCATGAACGTGGTCTAACGTCAACTTTTAGGCCATATCCACCATGCCTCGATTTCAGCATGACGGGAGACACCGTTTGAGTGTCCAAAATCTGAAAAAAAAATATTTTTTGTAGATTTCATGAACGTGGTTTAACGTCAACTTTTAGGCCATATCCACCATGCCTCGATTTCATCATGACGGGAGACACCGTTTGAGTGTCCAAAATCGGAAAAATATATTTTTTGTAGATTTCATGAACTTGGTCTAACGTCAACTTTTAAGCCATATGCCTCGATTTCAGCATGACGGGAGACACCGTTTTAGTGTCCAAAATCGGAAAAAAAAATATTTTTTGTAGATTTCATGAACGTGGTTTAACGTCAACTTTTAGGCCATATCCACCATGCCTCGATTTCAGCATGACGGGAGACACCGTTTGAGTGTCCAAAATCTGAAAAATATATTTTTTGTAGATTTCATGAACGTGGTCTAACGTCAACTTTTAAGCCATATCCACCATAACTCGATTTCAGCATGACGGGAGATACCGTTTGAGTGTCCAAAATCTGAATTTTTTTTTTTTTTTGTAGATTTCATGAACGTGGTTTAACGTCAACTTTTAGGCCATATCCACCATGCCTCGATTTCAGCATGACGGGAGACCGTTCGAGTGTCCAAAATCGAAAAAAAAAATATTTTTTTGTAGATTTCATAAACGTGGTCTAACGTCAACTTTTTGGCCATATCCACCATGCCTCGATTTCTGCATGACGGGAGACACCGTTTTAGTGTCCAAAATCGGAAAAAAAAATATTTTTTGTAGATTTCATGAACGTGGTTTAACGTCAACTTTTAGGCCATATCCACCATGCCTCGATTTCATCATGACGGGAGACACCGTTTGAGTGTCCAAAATCTGAAAAATATATTTTTGGTAGAATTCATGAACGTGGTCTAACGTCAACTTTTAGGCCATATCCACCATGCCTCGATTTCAGCATGACGGGAGACACCGTTTTAGTGTCCAAAATCGGAAAAACAATTTTTTTTTGTAGATTTCATGAACGTGGTTTAACGTCAACTTTTAGGCCATATCCACCATGCCTCGATTTCAGCATGACGGGAGACCGTTCGAGTGTCCAAAATCGAAAATAAATATATTTTTTGTAGATTTCATGAACGTGGTCTAACGTCAACTTTTTGGCCATATCCACCATGCCTCGATTTCAGCATGACGGGAGACACCGTTTTAGTGTCCAAAATCGGAAAAAAAAATATTTTTTGTAGATTTCATGAACATGGTTTAACGTAAACTTTTAGGCCATATCCACCATGCCTCGATTTCATCATGACGGGAGACACCGTTTGAGTGTCCAAAATCTGAATAATATATTTTTGGTAGAATTCATGAACGTGGTCTAACGTCAACTTTTAGGCCATATCCACCATGCCTCGATTTCAGCATGACGGGAGACACCGTTTGAGTGTCCAAAATCTGAAAAAAAAATATTTTTTGTAGATTTCATGAACGTGGTTTAACGTCAACTTTTAGGCCATATCCACCATGCCTCGATTTCATCATGACGGGAGACACCGTTTGAGTGTCCAAAATCTGAAAAATATATTTTTTGTAGATTTCATGAACTTGGTATAACGTCAACTTTTAAGCCATATGCCTCGATTTCAGCATGACGGGAGACACCGTTTGAGTGTCCAAAATCTGAAAAAAATATATTTTTTGTAGATTTCATGAACGTGGTTTAACGTAAACTTTTAGGCCATATCCACCATGCCTCGATTTCATCATGACGGGAGACACCGATTGAGTGTCCAAAATCTGAAAAATATATTTTTTGTAGATTTAATGAATGTGGTCTAACGTCAACTTTTAAGCCATATGCCTCGATTTCAGCATGACGGGAGACACCGTTTGAGTGTCCAAAATCTGAAAAAAATATATTTTTTGTAGATTTCATGAACGTGGTTTAACGTAAACTTTTAGGCCATATCCACCATGCCTCGATTTCATCATGACGGGAGACACCGTTTGAGTGTCCAAAATCTGAAAAATATATTTTTGGTAGAATTCATGAACGTGGTCTAACGTCAACTTTTAGGCCATATCCACCATGCCTCGATTTCAGCATGACGGGAGACCGTTCGAGTGTCCAAAATCGAAAAAAAAAATATTTTTTGTAGATTTCATAAACGTGGTCTAACGTCAACTTTTTGGCCATATCCACCATGCCTCGATTTCTGCATGACGGGAGACACCGTTTGAGTGTCCAAAAT
This sequence comes from Thymallus thymallus, assembly GCA_023634145.1. Classification (NCBI taxonomy): domain Eukaryota; kingdom Metazoa; phylum Chordata; class Actinopteri; order Salmoniformes; family Salmonidae; genus Thymallus; species Thymallus thymallus. The sequence continues at coordinate 80,400 of JAKYLM010000159.1, read as the reverse complement.
CGGAAAAAAAAATATTTTTTGTAGATTTCATGAACGTGGTTTAACGTCAACTTTTAGGCCATATCCACCATGCCTCGATTTCATCATGACGGGAGACACCGTTTGAGTGTCCAAAATCTGAAAAATATATTTTTGGTAGAATTCATGAACGTGGTCTAACGTCAACTTTTAGGCCATATCCACCATGCCTCGATTTCAGCATGACGGGAGACACCGTTTTAGTGTCCAAAATCGGAAAAACAATTTTTTTTTGTAGATTTCATGAACGTGGTTTAACGTCAACTTTTAGGCCATATCCACCATGCCTCGATTTCAGCATGACGGGAGACCGTTCGAGTGTCCAAAATCGAAAAAAAATATATTTTTTGTAGATTTCATGAACGTGGTCTAACGTCAACTTTTTGGCCATATCCACCATGCCTCGATTTCAGCATGACGGGAGACACCGTTTTAGTGTCCAAAATCGGAAAAAAAAATATTTTTTGTAGATTTCATGAACATGGTTTAACGTAAACTTTTAGGCCATATCCACCATGCCTCGATTTCATCATGACGGGAGACACCGTTTGAGTGTCCAAAATCTGAATAATATATTTTTGGTAGAATTCATGAACGTGGTCTAACGTCAACTTTTAGGCCATATCCACCATGCCTCGATTTCAGCATGACGGGAGACACCGTTTGAGTGTCCAAAATCTGAAAAAAAAATATTTTTTGTAGATTTCATGAACGTGGTTTAACGTCAACTTTTAGGCCATATCCACCATGCCTCGATTTCATCATGACGGGAGACACCGTTTGAGTGTCCAAAATCTGAAAAATATATTTTTTGTAGATTTCATGAACTTGGTATAACGTCAACTTTTAAGCCATATGCCTCGATTTCAGCATGACGGGAGACACCGTTTGAGTGTCCAAAATCTGAAAAAAATATATTTTTTGTAGATTTCATGAACGTGGTTTAACGTAAACTTTTAGGCCATATCCACCATGCCTCGATTTCATCATGACGGGAGACACCGATTGAGTGTCCAAAATCTGAAAAATATATTTTTTGTAGATTTAATGAATGTGGTCTAACGTCAACTTTTAAGCCATATGCCTCGATTTCAGCATGACGGGAGACACCGTTTGAGTGTCCAAAATCTGAAAAAAATATATTTTTTGTAGATTTCATGAACGTGGTTTAAAGTAAACTTTTAGGCCATATCCACCATGCCTCGATTTCATTATGACGGGAGACACCGTTTGAGTGTCCAAAATCTGAAAAATATATTTTTGGTAGAATTCATGAACGTGGTCTAACGTCAACTTTTAGGCCATATCCACCATGCCTCGATTTCAGCATGACGGGAGACACCGTTTGAGTGTCCAAAATCTGAAAAAAAAAAAATTTTGGTAGATTTCATGAACGTGGTTTAACGTCAACTTTTAGGCCATATCCACCATGCCTCGATTTCATCATGACGGGAGACACCGTTTGAGTGTCCAAAATCTGAAAAATATATTTTTTGTAGATTTCATGAACTTGGTCTAACGTCAACTTTTAAGCCATATGCCTCGATTTCAGCATGACGGGAGACACCGTTTGAGTGTCCAAAATCTGAAAAAAATATATTTTTTGTAGATTTCATGAACGTGGTTTAACGTAAACTTTTAGGCCATATCCACCATGCCTCGATTTCATCATGACGGGAGACACCGTTTGAGTGTCCAAAATCTGAAAAATATATTTTTGGTAGAATTCATGAACGTGGTCTAACGTAAACTTTTAGGCCATATCCACCATGCGTCGATTTCAGCATGACGGGAGACACAATTTGAGTGTCCAAAATCGGAAAAAAAAATATTTTTTGTAGATTTCATGAACGTGGTTTAACGTCAACTTTTAGGCCATATCCACCATGCCTCGATTTCAGCATGACGGGAGACACCGTTTGAGTGTCCAAAATCTGAAAAATATATTTTTTGTAGATTTCATGAACGTGGTCTAACGTCAACTTTTAAGCCATATCCACCATGCCTCGATTTCAGCATGACGGGAGACACCGTTTGAGTGTCCAAAATCTGAAAAAAAAATATTTTTTGTAGATTTCATGAACGTGGTTTAACGTCAACTTTTAGGCCATATCCACCATGCCTCGATTTCATCATGACGGGAGACACCGTTTGAGTGTCCAAAATCGTAAAAAAAAATATTTTTTGTAGATTTCATGAACGTGGTTTAATGTCAACTTTTAGGCCATATCCACCATGCCTCGATTTCAGCATGACGGGAGACCGTTCGAGTGTCCAAAATCGGAAAAAATTTTTTTTGGGGAGATTTCATGAACGTGGTCTAACGTCAACTTTTTGGCCATATCCACCATGCCTCGATTTCAGCATGACGGGAGACAACGTTTTAGTGTCCAAAATCGGAAAAAAAAATATTTTTTGTAGATTTCATGAACGTGGTTTAACGTCAACTTTTAGGCCATATCCACCATGCCTCGATTTCATCATGACGGGAGACCGTTTTAGTGTCCAAAATCGGAAAAAAAAATATTTTTTGTAGATTTCATGAACGTGGTTTAACGTCAACTTTTAGGCCATATCCACCATGCCTCGATTTCAGCATGACGGGAGACACCGTTTGAGTGTCCAAAATCTGAAAAATATATTTTTTGTAGATTTCATGAACGTGGTCTAACGTCAACTTTTAAGCCATATCCACCATGCCTCGATTTCAGCATGACGGGAGACCGTTCGAGTGTCCAAAATCGGAAAAAAAAATATTTTTTGTAGATTTCATGAACGTGGTCTAACGTCAACTTTTTGGCCATATCCACCATGCCTCGATTTCAGCATGACGGGAGACACCGTTTGAGTGTCCAAAATCTGAAAAAAAAATATTTTTTGTAGATTTCATGAACGTGGTTTAACGTCAACTTTTAGGCCATATCCACCATGCCTCGATTTCATCATGACGGGAGACACCGTTTGAGTGTCCAAAATCTGAAAAATATATTTTTGGTAGAATTCATGAACGTGGTCTAACGTCAACTTTTAGGCCATATCCACCATGCCTCGATTTCAGCATGACGGGAGACACCGTTTGAGTGTCCAAAATCGTAAAAAAAAATATTTTTTGTAGATTTCATGAACGTGGTTTAACGTCAACTTTTAGGCCATATCCACCATGCCTCGATTTCATCATGACGGGAGACACCGTTTGAGTGTCCAAAATCGGAAAAAAAAATATTTTTTGTAGATTTCATGAACGTGGTCTAACGTCAACTTTTAAGCCATATGCCTCGATTTCAGCATGACGGGAGACACCGTTTGAGTGTCCAAAATCTGAAAAAAATATATTTTTTGTAGATTTCATGAACGTGGTTTAACGTAAACTTTTAGGCCATATCCACCATGCCTCGATTTCATCATGACGGGAGACACCGTTTGAGTGTCCAAAATCTGAAAAATATATTTTTGGTAGAATTCATGAACGTGGTCTAACGTAAACTTTTAGGCCATATCCACCATGCGTCGATTTCAGCATGACGGGAGACACAATTTGAGTGTCCAAAATCGGAAAAAAAAATATTTTTTGTAGATTTCATGAACGTGGTTTAACGTCAACTTTTAGGCCATATCCACCATGCCTCGATTTCAGCATGACGGGAGACACCGTTTGAGTGTCCAAAATCTGAAAAATATATTTTTTGTAGATTTCATGAACGTGGTCTAACGTCAACTTTTAAGCCATATCCACCATGCCTCGATTTCAGCATGACGGGAGACACCGTTTGAGTGTCCAAAATCTGAAAAAAAAATATTTTTTGTAGATTTCATGAACGTGGTTTAACGTCAACTTTTAGGCCATATCCACCATGCCTCGATTTCATCATGACGGGAGACACCGTTTGAGTGTCCAAAATCGTAAAAAAAAATATTTTTTGTAGATTTCATGAACGTGGTTTAATGTCAACTTTTAGGCCATATCCACCATGCCTCGATTTCAGCATGACGGGAGACCGTTCGAGTGTCCAAAATCGGAAAAAAAATTTTTTTTTGTAGATTTCATGAACGTGGTCTAACGTCAACTTTTTGGCCATATCCACCATGCCTCGATTTCAGCATGACGGGAGACAACGTTTTAGTGTCCAAAATCGGAAAAAAAAATATTTTTTGTAGATTTCATGAACGTGGTTTAACGTCAACTTTTAGGCCATATCCACCATGCCTCGATTTCATCATGACGGGAGACCGTTTTAGTGTCCAAAATCGGAAAAAAAAATATTTTTTGTAGATTTCATGAACGTGGTTTAACGTCAACTTTTAGGCCATATCCACCATGCCTCGATTTCAGCATGACGGGAGACACCGTTTGAGTGTCCAAAATCTGAAAAATATATTTTTTGTAGATTTCATGAACGTGGTCTAACGTCAACTTTTAAGCCATATCCACCATGCCTCGATTTCAGCATGACGGGAGACCGTTCGAGTGTCCAAAATCGGAAAAAAAAATATTTTTTGTAGATTTCATGAACGTGGTCTAACGTCAACTTTTTGGCCATATCCACCATGCCTCGATTTCAGCATGACGGGAGACACCGTTTGAGTGTCCAAAATCTGAAAAAAAAATATTTTTTGTAGATTTCATGAACGTGGTTTAACGTCAACTTTTAGGCCATATCCACCATGCCTCGATTTCATCATGACGGGAGACACCGTTTGAGTGTCCAAAATCTGAAAAATATATTTTTGGTAGAATTCATGAACGTGGTCTAACGTCAACTTTTAGGCCATATCCACCATGCCTCGATTTCAGCATGACGGGAGACACCGTTTGAGTGTCCAAAATCGTAAAAAAATATATTTTTTGTAGATTTCATGAACGTGGTTTAATGTCAACTTTTAGGCCATATCCACCATGCCTCGATTTCAGCATGACGGGAGACCGTTCGAGTGTCCAAAATCGGAAAAAAAAATATTTTTTGTAGATTTCATGAACGTGGTCTAACGTCAACTTTTTGGCCATATCCACCATGCCTCGATTTCAGCATGACGGGAGACACCGTTTTAGTGTCCAAAATCGGAAAAAAAAATATTTTTTGTAGATTTCATGAACGTGGTTTAACGTCAACTTTTAGGCCATATCCACCATGCCTCGATTTCATCATGACGGGAGACACCGTTTGAGTGTCCAAAATCTGAAAAATATATTTTTGGTAGAATTCATGAACGTGGTCTAACGTCAACTTTTAGGCCATATCCACCATGCCTCGATTTCAGCATGACGGGAGACACCGTTTGAGTGTCCAAAATCGTAAAAAAAAATATTTTTTGTAGATTTCATGAACGTGGTTTAATGTCAACTTTTAGGCCATATCCACCATGCCTCGATTTCAGCATGACGGGAGACCGTTCGAGTGTCCAAAATCGGAAAAAAAAATATTTTTTGTAGATTTCATGAACGTGGTCTAACGTCAACTTTTTGGCCATATCCACCATGCCTCGATTTCAGCATGACGGGAGACACCGTTTTAGTGTCCAAAATCGGAAAAAAAAATATTTTTTGTAGATTTCATGAACGTGGTTTAACGTCAACTTTTAGGCCATATCCACCATGCCTCGATTTCATCATGACGGGAGACCGTTCGAGTGTCCAAAATCGGAAAAAAAATTTTTTTTTGTAGATTTCATGAACGTGGTCTAACGTCAACTTTTTGGCCATATCCACCATGCCTCGATTTCAGCATGACGGGAGACACCGTTTTAGTGTCCAAAATCTGAAAAATATATTTTTTGTAGATTTCATGAACGTGGTCTAACGTCAACTTTTAAGCCATATGCCTCGAATTCAGCATGACGGGAGACACCGTTTGAGTGTCCAAAATCTGAAAAAAATATATTTTTTGTAGATTTCATGAACGTGGTTTAACGTAAACTTTTAGGCCATATCCACCATGCCTCGATTTCATCATGACGGGAGACACCGTTTGAGTGTCCAAAATCTGAAAAATATATTTTTGGTAGAATTCATGAACGTGGTTTAACGTAAACTTTTAGGCCATATCCACCATGCCTCGATTTCATCATGACGGGAGACACCGTTTGAGTGTCCAAAATCTGAAAAATATATTTTTGGTAGAATTCATGAACGTGGTCTAACGTCAACTTTTAGGCCATATCCACCATGCCTCGATTTCAGCATGACGGGAGACACCGTTTGAGTGTCCAAAATCTGAAAAAAATATATTTTTTGTAGATTTCATGAACGTGGTTTAACGTAAACTTTTAGGCCATATCCACCATGCCTCGATTTCATCATGACGGGAGACACCGTTTGAGTGTCCAAAATCTGAAAAATATATTTTTGGTAGAATTCATGAACGTGGTCTAACGTCAACTTTTAGGCCATATCCACCATGCCTCGATTTCAGCATGACGGGAGACACCGTTTGAGTGTCCAAAATCTGAAAAAAAAAAAATTTTGGTAGATTTCATGAACGTGGTTTAACGTCAACTTTTAGGCCATATCAACCATGCCTCGATTTCATCATGACGGGAGACACCGTTTGAGTGTCCAAAATCTGAAAAATATATTTTTTGTAGATTTCATGAACTTGGTCTAACGTCAACTTTTAAGCCATATGCCTCGATTTCAGCATGACGGGAGACACCGTTTGAGTGTCCAAAATCTGAAAAAAATATATTTTTTGTAGATTTCATGAACGTGGTTTAACGTAAACTTTTAGGCCATATCCACCATGCCTCGATTTCATCATGACGGGAGACACCGTTTGAGTGTCCAAAATCTGAAAAATATATTTTTGGTAGAATTCATGAACGTGGTCTAACGTAAACTTTTAGGCCATATCCACCATGCGTCGATTTCAGCATGACGGGAGACACAATTTGAGTGTCCAAAATCGGAAAAAAAAATATTTTTTGTAGATTTCATGAACGTGGTTTAACGTCAACTTTTAGGCCATATCCACCATGCCTCGATTTCAGCATTACGGGAGACACCGTTTGAGTGTCCAAAATCTGAAAAATATATTTTTTGTAGATTTCATGAACGTGGTCTAACGTCAACTTTTAAGCCATATCCACCATGCCTCGATTTCAGCATGACGGGAGACACCGTTTGAGTGTCCAAAATCTGAAAAAAAAATTTTTTTAGTAGATTTCATGAACGTGGTTTAACGTCAACTTTTAGGCCATATCCACCATGCCTCGATTTCATCATGACGGGAGACACCGTTTGAGTGTCCAAAATCTGAAAAATATATTTTTTGTAGATTTCATGAACTTGGTCTAACGTCAACTTTTAAGCCATATGCCTCGATTTCAGCATGACGGGAGACACCGTTTGAGTGTCCAAAATCTGAAAAAAATATATTTTTTGTAGATTTCATGAACGTGGTTTAACGTAAACTTTTAGGCCATATCCACCATGCCTCGATTTCATCATGACGGGAGACACCGTTTGAGTGTCCAAAATCTGAAAAATATATTTTTGGTAGAATTCATGAACGTGGTCTAACGTAAACTTTTAGGCCATATCCACCATGCGTCGATTTCAGCATGACGGGAGACACAATTTGAGTGTCCAAAATCGGAAAAAAAAATATTTTTTGTAGATTTCATGAACGTGGTTTAACGTCAACTTTTAGGCCATATCCACCATGCCTCGATTTCAGCATGACGGGAGACACCGTTTGAGTGTCCAAAATCTGAAAAATATATTTTTTGTAGATTTCATGAACGTGGTCTAACGTCAACTTTTAAGCCATATCCACCATGCCTCGATTTCAGCATGACGGGAGACACCGTTTGAGTGTCCAAAATCTGAAAAAAAAAAAATTTTTGTAGATTTCATGAACGTGGTTTAACGTCAACTTTTAGGCCATATCCACCATGCCTCGATTTCAGCATGACGGGAGACACCGTTTTAGTGTCCAAAATCTGAAAAAAAAATATTTTTTGTAGATTTCATGAACGTGGTTTAACGTCAACTTTTAGGCCATATCCACCATGCCTCGATTTCATCATGACGGGAGACACCGTTTAAGTGTCCAAAATCTGAAAAATATATTTTTGGTAGAATTCATGAACGTGGTCTAACGTCAACTTTTAGGCCATATCCACCATGCCTCGATTTCAGCATGACGGGAGACACCGTTTGAGTGTCCAAAATCTGAAAAATATATTTTTTGTAGATTTCATGAACGTGGTCTAACGTCAACTTTTAAGCCATATCCACCATAACTCGATTTCAGCATGACGGGAGATACCGTTTGAGTGTCCAAAATCTGAATTTTTTTTTTTTTTTGTAGATTTCATGAACGTGGTTTAACGTCAACTTTTAGGCCATATCCACCATGCCTCGATTTCAGCATGACGGGAGACCGTTCGAGTGTCCAAAATCGAAAAAAAAAATATTTTTTGTAGATTTCATAAACGTGGTCTAACGTCAACTTTTTGGCCATATCCACCATGCCTCGATTTCTGCATGACGGGAGACACCGTTTTAGTGTCCAAAATCGGAAAAAAAAATATTTTTTGTAGATTTCATGAACGTGGTTTAACGTCAACTTTTAGGCCATATCCACCATGCCTCGATTTCATCATGACGGGAGACACCGTTTGAGTGTCCAAAATCTGAAAAATATATTTTTGGTAGAATTCATGAACGTGGTCTAACGTCAACTTTTAGGCCATATCCACCATGCCTCGATTTCAGCATGACGGGAGACACCGTTTTAGTGTCCAAAATCGGAAAAACAATTTTTTTTTGTAGATTTCATGAACGTGGTTTAACGTCAACCTTTAGGCCATATCCACCATGCCTCGATTTCAGCATGACGGGAGACCGTTCGAGTGTCCAAAATCGAAAAAAAATATATTTTTTGTAGATTTCATGAACGTGGTCTAACGTCAACTTTTTGGCCATATCCACCATGCCTCGATTTCAGCATGACGGGAGACACCGTTTTAGTGTCCAAAATCGGAAAAAAAAATATTTTTTGTAGATTTCATGAACGTGGTTTAACGTAAACTTTTAGGCCATATCCACCATGCCTCGATTTCATCATGACGGGAGACACCGTTTGAGTGTCCAAAATCTGAATAATATATTTTTGGTAGAATTCATGAACGTGGTCTAACGTCAACTTTTAGGCCATATCCACCATGCCTCGATTTCAGCATGACGGGAGACACCGTTTGAGTGTCCAAAATCTGAAAAAAAAATATTTTTTGTAGATTTCATGAACGTGGTTTAACGTCAACTTTTAGGCCATATCCACCATGCCTCGATTTCATCATGACGGGAGACACCGTTTGAGTGTCCAAAATCTGAAAAATATATTTTTTGTAGATTTCATGAACTTGGTATAACGTCAACTTTTAAGCCATATGCCTCGATTTCAGCATGACGGGAGACACCGTTTGAGTGTCCAAAATCTGAAAAAAATATATTTTTTGTAGATTTCATGAACGTGGTTTAACGTAAACTTTTAGGCCATATCCACCATGCCTCGATTTCATCATGACGGGAGACACCGATTGAGTGTCCAAAATCTGAAAAATATATTTTTTGTAGATTTAATGAATGTGGTCTAACGTCAACTTTTAAGCCATATGCCTCGATTTCAGCATGACGGGAGACACCGTTTGAGTGTCCAAAATCTGAAAAAAATATATTTTTTGTAGATTTCATGAACGTGGTTTAACGTAAACTTTTAGGCCATATCCACCATGCCTCGATTTCATCATGACGGGAGACACCGTTTGAGTGTCCAAAATCTGAAAAATATATTTTTGGTAGAATTCATGAACGTGGTCTAACGTCAACTTTTAGGCCATATCCACCATGCCTCGATTTCAGCATGACGGGAGACACCGTTTGAGTGTCCAAAATCTGAAAAAAAAAAAATTTTGGTAGATTTCATGAACGTGGTTTAACGTCAACTTTTAGGCCATATCCACCATGCCTCGATTTCATCATGACGGGAGACACCGTTTGAGTGTCCAAAATCTGAAAAATATATTTTTTGTAGATTTCATGAACTTGGTCTAACGTCAACTTTTAAGCCATATGCCTCGATTTCAGCATGACGGGAGACACCGTTTGAGTGTCCAAAATCTGAAAAAAATATATTTTTTGTAGATTTCATGAACGTGGTTTAACGTAAACTTTTAGGCCATATCCACCATGCCTCGATTTCATCATGACGGGAGACACCGTTTGAGTGTCCAAAATCTGAAAAATATATTTTTGGTAGAATTCATGAACGTGGTCTAACGTAAACTTTTAGGCCATATCCACCATGCGTCGATTTCAGCATGACGGGAGACACAATTTGAGTGTCCAAAATCGGAAAAAAAAATATTTTTTGTAGATTTCATGAACGTGGTTTAACGTCAACTTTTAGGCCATATCCACCATGCCTCGATTTCAGCATGACGGGAGACACCGTTTGAGTGTCCAAAATCTGAAAAATATATTTTTTGTAGATTTCATGAACGTGGTCTAACGTCAACTTTTAAGCCATATCCACCATGCCTCGATTTCAGCATGACGGGAGACACCGTTTGAGTGTCCAAAATCTGAAAAAAAAATATTTTTTGTAGATTTCATGAACGTGGTTTAACGTCAACTTTTAGGCCATATCCACCATGCCTCGATTTCATCATGACGGGAGACACCGTTTGAGTGTCCAAAATCGTAAAAAAAAATATTTTTTGTAGATTTCATGAACGTGGTTTAATGTCAACTTTTAGGCCATATCCACCATGCCTCGATTTCAGCATGACGGGAGACCGTTCGAGTGTCCAAAATCGGAAAAAAAATTTTTTTTTGTAGATTTCATGAACGTGGTCTAACGTCAACTTTTTGGCCATATCCACCATGCCTCGATTTCAGCATGACGGGAGACAACGTTTTAGTGTCCAAAATCGGAAAAAAAAATATTTTTTGTAGATTTCATGAACGTGGTTTAACGTCAACTTTTAGGCCATATCCACCATGCCTCGATTTCATCATGACGGGAGACCGTTTTAGTGTCCAAAATCGGAAAAAAAAATATTTTTTGTAGATTTCATGAACGTGGTTTAACGTCAACTTTTAGGCCATATCCACCATGCCTCGATTTCAGCATGACGGGAGACACCGTTTGAGTGTCCAAAATCTGAAAAATATATTTTTTGTAGATTTCATGAACGTGGTCTAACGTCAACTTTTAAGCCATATCCACCATGCCTCGATTTCAGCATGACGGGAGACCGTTCGAGTGTCCAAAATCGGAAAAAAAAATATTTTTTGTAGATTTCATGAACGTGGTCTAACGTCAACTTTTTGGCCATATCCACCATGCCTCGATTTCAGCATGACGGGAGACACCGTTTGAGTGTCCAAAATCTGAAAAAAAAAAATTTTTTGTAGATTTCATGAACGTGGTTTAACGTCAACTTTTAGGCCATATCCACCATGCCTCGATTTCATCATGACGGGAGACACCGTTTGAGTGTCCAAAATCTGAAAAATATATTTTTGGTAGAATTCATGAACGTGGTCTAACGTCAACTTTTAGGCCATATCCACCATGCCTCGATTTCAGCATGACGGGAGACACCGTTTGAGTGTCCAAAATCGTAAAAAAATATATTTTTTGTAGATTTCATGAACGTGGTTTAATGTCAACTTTTAGGCCATATCCACCATGCCTCGATTTCAGCATGACGGGAGACCGTTCGAGTGTCCAAAATCGGAAAAAAAAATATTTTTTGTAGATTTCATGAACGTGGTTTAACGTCAACTTTTAGGCCATATCCACCATGCCTCGATTTCAGCATGACGGGAGACACCGTTTGAGTGTCCAAAATCTGAAAAATATATTTTTTGTAGATTTCATGAACGTGGTCTAACGTCAACTTTTAAGCCATATCCACCATGCCTCGATTTCAGCATGACGGGAGACCGTTCGAGTGTCCAAAATCGGAAAAAAAAATATTTTTTGTAGATTTCATGAACGTGGTCTAACGTCAACTTTTTGGCCATATCCACCATGCCTCGATTTCAGCATGACGGGAGACACCGTTTGAGTGTCCAAAATCTGAAAAAAAAATATTTTTTGTAGATTTCATGAACGTGGTTTAACGTCAACTTTTAGGCCATATCCACCATGCCTCGATTTCATCATGACGGGAGACACCGTTTGAGTGTCCAAAATCTGAAAAATATATTTTTGGTAGAATTCATGAACGTGGTCTAACGTCAACTTTTAGGCCATATCCACCATGCCTCGATTTCAGCATGACGGGAGACACCGTTTGAGTGTCCAAAATCGTAAAAAAATATATTTTTTGTAGATTTCATGAACGTGGTTTAATGTCAACTTTTAGGCCATATCCACCATGCCTCGATTTCAGCATGACGGGAGACCGTTCGAGTGTCCAAAATCGGAAAAAAAAATATTTTTTGTAGATTTCATGAACGTGGTCTAACGTCAACTTTTTGGCCATATCCACCATGCCTCGATTTCAGCATGACGGGAGACACCGTTTTAGTGTCCAAAATCGGAAAAAAAAATATTTTTTGTAGATTTCATGAACGTGGTTTAACGTCAACTTTTAGGCCATATCCACCATGCCTCGATTTCATCATGACGGGAGACACCGTTTGAGTGTCCAAAATCTGAAAAATATATTTTTGGTAGAATTCATGAACGTGGTCTAACGTCAACTTTTAGGCCATATCCACCATGCCTCGATTTCAGCATGACGGGAGACACCGTTTGAGTGTCCAAAATCGTAAAAAAAAATATTTTTTGTAGATTTCATGAACGTGGTTTAATGTCAACTTTTAGGCCATATCCACCATGCCTCGATTTCAGCATGACGGGAGACCGTTCGAGTGTCCAAAATCGGAAAAAAAAATATTTTTTGTAGATTTCATGAACGTGGTCTAACGTCAACTTTTTGGCCATATACACCATGCCTCGATTTCAGCATGACGGGAGACACCGTTTTAGTGTCCAAAATCGGAAAAAAAAATATTTTTTGTAGATTTCATGAACGTGGTTTAACGTCAACTTTTAGGCCATATCCACCATGCCTCGATTTCATCATGACGGGAGACCGTTCGAGTGTCCAAAATCGGAAAAAAAAATATTTTTTGTAGATTTCATGAACGTGGTCTAACGTCAACTTTTTGGCCATATCCACCATGCCTCGATTTCAGCATGACGGGAGACACCGTTTTAGTGTCCAAAATCTGAAAAATATATTTTTTGTAGATTTCATGAACGTGGTCTAACGTCAACTTTTAAGCCATATGCCTCGATTTCAGCATGACGGGAGACACCGTTTGAGTGTCCAAAATCTGAAAAAAATATATTTTTTGTAGATTTCATGAACGTGGTTTAACGTAAACTTTTAGGCCATATCCACCATGCCTCGATTTCATCATGACGGGAGACACCGTTTGAGTGTCCAAAATCTGAAAAATATATTTTTGGTAGAATTCATGAACGTGGTTTAACGTAAACTTTTAGGCCATATCCACCATGCCTCGATTTCATCATGACGGGAGACACCGTTTGAGTGTCCAAAATCTGAAAAATATATTTTTGGTAGAATTCATGAACGTGGTCTAACGTCAACTTTTAGGCCATATCCACCATGCCTCGATTTCAGCATGACGGGAGACACCGTTTGAGTGTCCAAAATCTGAAAAAAATATATTTTTTGTAGATTTCATGAACGTGGTTTAACGTAAACTTTTAGGCCATATCCACCATGCCTCGATTTCATCATGACGGGAGACACCGTTTGAGTGTCCAAAATCTGAAAAATATATTTTTGGTAGAATTCATGAACGTGGTCTAACGTCAACTTTTAGGCCATATCCACCATGCCTCGATTTCAGCATGACGGGAGACACCGTTTGAGTGTCCAAAATCTGAAAAAAAAAAATTTTTGGTAGATTTCATGAACGTGGTTTAACGTCAACTTTTAGGCCATATCCACCATGCCTCGATTTCATCATGACGGGAGACACCGTTTGAGTGTCCAAAATCTGAAAAATATATTTTTTGTAGATTTCATGAACTTGGTCTAACGTCAACTTTTAAGCCATATGCCTCGATTTCAGCATGACGGGAGACACCGTTTGAGTGTCCAAAATCTGAAAAAAATATATTTTTTGTAGATTTCATGAACGTGGTTTAACGTAAACTTTTAGGCCATATCCACCATGCCTCGATTTCATCATGACGGGAGACACCGTTTGAGTGTCCAAAATCTGAAAAATATATTTTTGGTAGAATTCATGAACGTGGTCTAACGTAAACTTTTAGGCCATATCCACCATGCGTCGATTTCAGCATGACGGGAGACACAATTTGAGTGTCCAAAATCGGAAAAAAAAATATTTTTTGTAGATTTCATGAACGTGGTTTAACGTCAACTTTTAGGCCATATCCACCATGCCTCGATTTCAGCATGACGGGAGACACCGTTTGAGTGTCCAAAATCTGAAAAATATATTTTTTGTAGATTTCATGAACGTGGTCTAACGTCAACTTTTAAGCCATATCCACCATGCCTCGATTTCAGCATGACGGGAGACACCGTTTGAGTGTCCAAAATCTGAAAAAAAAAATTTTTTAGTAGATTTCATGAACGTGGTTTAACGTCAACTTTTAGGCCATATCCACCATGCCTCGATTTCATCATGACGGGAGACACCGTTTGAGTGTCCAAAATCTGAAAAATATATTTTTTGTAGATTTCATGAACTTGGTCTAACGTCAACTTTTAAGCCATATGCCTCGATTTCAGCATGACGGGAGACACCGTTTGAGTGTCCAAAATCTGAAAAAAATATATTTTTTGTAGATTTCATGAACGTGGTTTAACGTAAACTTTTAGGCCATATCCACCATGCCTCGATTTCATCATGACGGGAGACACCGTTTGAGTGTCCAAAATCTGAAAAATATATTTTTGGTAGAATTCATGAACGTGGTCTAACGTAAACTTTTAGGCCATATCCACCATGCGTCGATTTCAGCATGACGGGAGACACAATTTGAGTGTCCAAAATCGGAAAAAAAAATATTTTTTGTAGATTTCATGAACGTGGTTTAACGTCAACTTTTAGGCCATATCCACCATGCCTCGATTTCAGCATGACGGGAGACACCGTTTGAGTGTCCAAAATCTGAAAAATATATTTTTTGTAGATTTCATGAACGTGGTCTAACGTCAACTTTTAAGCCATATCCACCATGCCTCGATTTCAGCATGACGGGAGACACCGTTTGAGTGTCCAAAATCTGAAAAAAAAATTTTTTTTGTAGATTTCATGAACGTGGTTTAACGTCAACTTTTAGGCCATATGCCTCGATTTCAGCATGACGGGAGACACCGTTTGAGTGTCCAAAATCTGAAAAAAATATATTTTTTGTAGATTTCATGAACGTGGTTTAACGTAAACTTTTAGGCCATATCCACCATGCCTCGATTTCATCATGACGGGAGACACCGTTTGAGTGTCCAAAATCTGAAAAATATATTTTTGGTAGAATTCATGAACGTGGTCTAACGTAAACTTTTAGGCCATATCCACCATGCGTCGATTTCAGCATGACGGGAGACACAATTTGAGTGTCCAAAATCGGAAAAAAAAATATTTTTTGTAGATTTCATGAACGTGGTTTAACGTCAACTTTTAGGCCATATCCACCATGCCTCGATTTCAGCATGACGGGAGACACCGTTTGAGTGTCCAAAATCTGAAAAATATATTTTTTGTAGATTTCATGAACGTGGTCTAACGTCAACTTTTAAGCCATATCCACCATGCCTCGATTTCAGCATGACGGGAGACACCGTTTGAGTGTCCAAAATCTGAAAAAAAAATTTTTTTTGTAGATTTCATGAACGTGGTTTAACGTCAACTTTTAGGCCATATCCACCATGCCTCGATTTCAGCATGACGGGAGACACCGTTTTAGTGTCCAAAATCTGAAAAAAAAATATTTTTTGTAGATTTCATGAACGTGGTTTAACGTCAACTTTTAGGCCATATCCACCATGCCTCGATTTCATCATGACGGGAGACACCGTTTAAGTGTCCAAAATCTGAAAAATATATTTTTGGTAGAATTCATGAACGTGGTCTAACGTCAACTTTTAGGCCATATCCACCATGCCTCGATTTCAGCATGACGGGAGACACCGTTTTAGTGTCCAAAATCGGAAAAAAAAATATTTTTTGTAGATTTCATGAACGTGGTCTAACGTCAACTTTTTGGCCATATCCACCATGCCTCGATTTCAGCATGACGGGAGACACCGTTTTAGTGTCCAAAATCGGAAAAAAAAAATATTTTTTGTAGATTTCATGAACGTGGTTTAACGTCAACTTTTAGGCCATATCCACCATGCCTCGATTTCAGCATGACGGGAGACACCGTTTGAGTGTCCAAAATCTGAAAAATATATTTTTTGTAGATTTCATGAACGTGGTTTAACGTCAACTTTTAGGCCATATCCACAATGCCTCGATTTCAGCATGAATGTTGACCGTTCGAGTGTCCAAAATCGAAAAAAAAAAATATTTTTTGAAGATTTCATGAACGTGGTTTAACGTCAACTTTTAGGCCATATCCACCATGCCTCGATTTCAGCATGACGGGAGACACCGTTTGAGTGTCCAAAATCTGAAAAAAAAATTTTTTTTGTAGATTTCATGAACGTGGTTTAACGTCAACTTTTAGGCCATATCCACCATGCCTCGATTTCAGCATGACGGGAGACACCGTTTTAGTGTCCAAAATCTGAAAAAAAAATATTTTTTGTAGATTTCATGAACGTGGTTTAACGTCAACTTTTAGGCCATATCCACCATGCCTCGATTTCATCATGACGGGAGACACCGTTTAAGTGTCCAAAATCTGAAAAATATATTTTTGGTAGAATTCATGAACGTGGTCTAACGTCAACTTTTAGGCCATATCCACCATGCCTCGATTTCAGCATGACGGGAGACACCGTTTTAGTGTCCAAAATCGGAAAAAAAAATATTTTTTGTAGATTTCATGAACGTGGTCTAACGTCAACTTTTTGGCCATATCCACCATGCCTCGATTTCAGCATGACGGGAGACACCGTTTTAGTGTCCAAAATCGGAAAAAAAAAATATTTTTTGTAGATTTCATGAACGTGGTTTAACGTCAACTTTTAGGCCATATCCACCATGCCTCGATTTCAGCATGACGGGAGACACCGTTTGAGTGTCCAAAATCTGAAAATATATTTTTTGTAGATTTCATGAACGTGGTTTAACGTCAACTTTTAGGCCATATCCACAATGCCTCGATTTCAGCATGAATGTTGACCGTTCGAGTGTCCAAAATCGAAAAAAAAAAATATTTTTTGAAGATTTCATGAACGTGGTCTAACGTCAACTTTTAAGCCATATCCACCATGCCTCGAATTCAGCATGACGGGAGACCGTTTTAGTGTCCAAAATCTGAAAAAAATATTTTTTGTAGATTTCATGAACGTGGTTTAACGTCAACTTTTAGGCCATATCCACCATGCCTCGATTTCAGCATGACGAGAGACACCGTTTTAGTGTCCAAAATCGGAAAAGAAAATATTAATTGTAGATTTCATGAACGTGGTTTAACGTCAACTTTTAGGCCATATCCACCATGCCTCGATTTCATCATGACGGGAGACACCGTTTGAGTGTCCAAAATCTGAAAAATATATTTTTGGTAGAATTCATGAACGTGGTCTAACGTCAACTTTTAGGCCATATCCACCATGCCTCGATTTCAGCATGACGGGAGACACCGTTTTAGTGTCCAAAATCGGAAAAAAAAATATTTTTTGTAGATTTCATGAACGTGGTCTAACGTCAACTTTTTGGCCATATCCACCATGACTCGATTTCAGCATGACGAGAGACACCGTTTTAGTGTCCAAAATCGGAAAAAAAAATATTTTTTGTAGATTTCATGAACGTGGTTTAACGTAAACTTTTAGGCCATATCCACCATGCCTCGATTTCAGCATGACGGGAGACACCGTTTGAGTGTCCAAAATCTGAAAAATATATTTTTTGTAGATTTCATGAACGTGGTCTAACGTCAACTTTTAAGCCATATCCACCATGCCTCGATTTCAGCATGACGGGAGACACCGTTTGAGTGTCCAAAATCTGAAAAAAAAATTTTTTTTGTAGATTTCATGAACGTGGTTTAACGTCAACTTTTAGGCCATATGCCTCGATTTCAGCATGACGGGAGACACCGTTTGAGTGTCCAAAATCTGAAAAAAATATATTTTTTGTAGATTTCATGAACGTGGTTTAACGTAAACTTTTAGGCCATATCCACCATGCCTCGATTTCATCATGACGGGAGACACCGTTTGAGTGTCCAAAATCTGAAAAATATATTTTTGGTAGAATTCATGAACGTGGTCTAACGTAAACTTTTAGGCCATATCCACCATGCGTCGATTTCAGCATGACGGGAGACACAATTTGAGTGTCCAAAATCGGAAAAAAAAATATTTTTTGTAGATTTCATGAACGTGGTTTAACGTCAACTTTTAGGCCATATCCACCATGCCTCGATTTCAGCATGACGGGAGACACCGTTTGAGTGTCCAAAATCTGAAAAATATATTTTTTGTAGATTTCATGAACGTGGTCTAACGTCAACTTTTAAGCCATATCCACCATGCCTCGATTTCAGCATGACGGGAGACACCGTTTGAGTGTCCAAAATCTGAAAAAAAAAATTTTTTTGTAGATTTCATGAACGTGGTTTAACGTCAACTTTTAGGCCATATCCACCATGCCTCGATTTCAGCATGACGGGAGACACCGTTTTAGTGTCCAAAATCTGAAAAAAAAATATTTTTTGTAGATTTCATGAACGTGGTTTAACGTCAACTTTTAGGCCATATCCACCATGCCTCGATTTCATCATGACGGGAGACACCGTTTAAGTGTCCAAAATCTGAAAAATATATTTTTGGTAGAATTCATGAACGTGGTCTAACGTCAACTTTTAGGCCATATCCACCATGCCTCGATTTCAGCATGACGGGAGACACCGTTTTAGTGTCCAAAATCGGAAAAAAAAATATTTTTTGTAGATTTCATGAACGTGGTCTAACGTCAACTTTTTGGCCATATCCACCATGCCTCGATTTCAGCATGACGGGAGACACCGTTTTAGTGTCCAAAATCGGAAAAAAAAAATATTTTTTGTAGATTTCATGAACGTGGTTTAACGTCAACTTTTAGGCCATATCCACCATGCCTCGATTTCAGCATGACGGGAGACACCGTTTGAGTGTCCAAAATCTGAAAAATATATTTTTTGTAGATTTCATGAACGTGGTTTAACGTCAACTTTTAGGCCATATCCACAATGCCTCGATTTCAGCATGAATGTTGACCGTTCGAGTGTCCAAAATCGAAAAAAAAAAATATTTTTTGAAGATTTCATGAACGTGGTCTAACGTCAACTTTTAAGCCATATCCACCATGCCTCGAATTCAGCATGACGGGAGACCGTTTTAGTGTCCAAAATCTGAAAAAAATATTTTTTGTAGATTTCATGAACGTGGTTTAACGTCAACTTTTAGGCCATATCCACCATGCCTCGATTTCAGCATGACGAGAGACACCGTTTTAGTGTCCAAAATCGGAAAAGAAAATATTAATTGTAGATTTCATGAACGTGGTTTAACGTCAACTTTTAGGCCATATCCACCATGCCTCGATTTCATCATGACGGGAGACACCGTTTGAGTGTCCAAAATCTGAAAAATATATTTTTGGTAGAATTCATGAACGTGGTCTAACGTCAACTTTTAGGCCATATCCACCATGCCTCGATTTCAGCATGACGGGAGACACCGTTTTAGTGTCCAAAATCGGAAAAAAAAATATTTTTTGTAGATTTCATGAACGTGGTCTAACGTCAACTTTTTGGCCATATCCACCATGACTCGATTTCAGCATGACGAGAGACACCGTTTTAGTGTCCAAAATCGGAAAAAAAAATATTTTTTGTAGATTTCATGAACGTGGTTTAACGTAAACTTTTAGGCCATATCCACCATGCCTCGATTTCAGCATGACGGGAGACACCGTTTGAGTGTCCAAAATCTGAAAAATATATTTTTTGTAGATTTCATGAACGTGGTCTAACGTCAACTTTTAAGCCATATCCACCATGCCTCGATTTCAGCATGACGGGAGACACCGTTTGAGTGTCCAAAATCGGAAAAAAATTTTTTTTTGTAGATTTCATGAACGTGGTTTAACGTCAACTTTTAGGCCATATCCATCATGCCTCGATTTCAGCATGACGGGAGACACCGTTTTAGTGTCCAAAATCTGAAAAAAATATTTTTTGTAGATTTCATGAACGTGGTTTAACGTCAACTTTTAGGCCATATCCACCATGCCTCGATTTCAGCATGACGAGAGACACCGTTTGAGTGTCCAAAATCGGAAAAGAAAATATTAATTGTAGATTTCATGAACGTGGTTTAACGTCAACTTTTAGGCCATATCCACCATGCCTCGATTTCATCATGATGGGAGACACCGTTTGAGTGTCCAAAATCTGAAAAATATATTTTTTGTAGATTTCATGAACGTGGTCTAACGTCAACTTTTAAGCCATATGCCTCGATTTCAGCATGACGGGAGACACCGTTTGAGTGTCCAAAATCTGAAAAAAAATTATTTTTTGTAGATTTCATGAACGTGGTTTAACGTCAACTTTTAGGCCATATCCACCATGCCTCGATTTCAGCATGACGGGAGACCGTTCGAGTGTCCAAAATCGAAAAAAAATATATTTTTGGTAGAATTCATGAACGTGGTCTAACGTCAACTTTTTGGCCATATCCACCATGCCTCGATTTCATCATGACGGGAGACACCGTTTGAGTGTCCAAAATCTGAAAAATATATTTTTGGTAGAATTCATGAACGTGGTCTAACGTCAACTTTTAGGCCATATCCACCATGCCTCGATTTCAGCATGACGAGAGACACCGTTTTAGTGTCCAAAATCGGAAAAAAATATATTTTTTGTAGATTTCATGAACGTGGTCTAACGTCAACTTTTTGGCCATATCCACCATGCCTCGATTTCAGCATGACGGGAGACACCGTTTTAGTGTCCAAAATCGGAAAAAAAAATATTTTTTGTAGATTTCATGAACGTGGTTTAACGTCAACTTTTAGGCCATATCCACCATGCCTCGATTTCATCATGACGGGAGACACCGTTTGAGTGTCCAAAATCTGAAAAATATATTTTTTGTAGATTTCATGAACGTGGTCTAACGTCAACTTTTAAGCCATATGCCTCGATTTCAGCATGACGGGAGACACCGTTTGAGTGTCCAAAATCTGACAAAAAAATATTTTTTGTAGATTTCATGAACGTGGTCTAACGTCAACTTTTAGGCCATATCCACCATGCCTCGATTTCAGCATGACGGGAGACACCGTTTGAGTGTCCAAAATCGGAAAAATATATTTTTGGTAGAATTCATGAACGTGGTCTAACGTCAACTTTTAGGCCATATCCACCATGCCTCGATTTCAGCATGATGGGAGACACCGTTTGAGTGTCCAAAATCGGAAAAAAAAATATTTTTTGTAGATTTCATGAACGTGGTTTAATGTCAACTTTTAGGCCATATTCACCATGCCTCGATTTCAGCATGACGGGAGACCGTTCGAGTGTCCAAAATCGGAAAAAAAAATATTTTTTGTAGATTTCATGAACGTGGTCTAACGTCAACTTTTTGGCCATATCCACCATGCCTCGATTTCAGCATGACGGGAGACACCGTTTTAGTGTCCAAAATCGGAAAAAAAAATGTTTTTTGTAGATTTCATGAACGTGGTTTAACGTCAACTTTTAGGCCATATCCACCATGCCTCGATTTCATCATGACGGGAAACACCGTTTGAGTGTCCAAAATCTGAAAAATATATTTTTTGTAGATTTCATGAACGTGGTCTAACGTCAACTTTTAAGCCATATGCCTCGATTTCAGCATGACGGGAGACACCGTTTGAGTGTCCAAAATCTGAAAAAAAAATATTTTTTGTAGATTTCATGAACGTGGTTTAACGTCAACTTTTAGGCCATATCCAC
This sequence comes from Thymallus thymallus, assembly GCA_023634145.1. Lineage (NCBI taxonomy): Eukaryota > Metazoa > Chordata > Actinopteri > Salmoniformes > Salmonidae > Thymallus > Thymallus thymallus. The sequence goes on along the minus strand of JAKYLM010000159.1, from coordinate 58,189 downwards.
CATGCCTCGATTTCAGCATGACGGGAGACCGTTCGAGTGTCCAAAATCGAAAAAAAATATATTTTTGGTAGAATTCATGAACGTGGTCTAACGTCAACTTTTTGGCCATATCCACCATGCCTCGATTTCATCATGACGGGAGACACCGTTTGAGTGTCCAAAATCTGAAAAATATATTTTTGGTAGAATTCATGAACGTGGTCTAACGTCAACTTTTAGGCCATATCCACCATGCCTCGATTTCAGCATGACGGGAGACACCGTTTTAGTGTCCAAAATCGGAAAAAAAATATTTTTTGTAGATTTCATGAACGTGGTTTAACGTCAACTTTTAAGCCATATGCCTCGATTTCAACATGACGGGAGACACCGTTTGAGTGTCCAAAATCTGAAAAATATATTTTTTGTAGATTCGATGAACGTGGTCTAACGTCAACTTTTAAGCCATATGCCTCGATTTCAGCATGACGGGAGACACCGTTTGAGTGTCCAAAATCTGAAAAAAAAATATTTTTTGTAGATTTCATGAACGTGGTTTAACGTCAACTTTTAGGCCATATCCACCATGCCTCGATTTCATCATGACGGGAGACACCGTTTGAGTGTCCAAAATCTGAAAAATATATTTGTGGTAGAATTCATGAACGTGGTCTAACGTCAACTTTTAGGCCATATCCACCATGCCTCGATTTCAGCATGACGAGAGACACCGTTTTAGTGTCCAAAATCGAAAAAAAAAATATTTTTTGTAGATTTCATGAACGTGGTCTAACGTCAACTTTTTGGCCATATCCACCATGCCTCGATTTCAGCATGACGGGAGACACCGTTTTAGTGTCCAAAATCGGAAAAAAAAATATTTTTTGTAGATTTCATGAACGTGGTTTAACGTCAACTTTTAAGCCATATGCCTCGATTTCATCATGACGGGAGACACCGTTTGAGTGTCCAAAATCTGAAAAATATATTTTTTGTAGATTTCATGAACGTGGTCTAACGTCAACTTTTAAGCCACATGCCTCGATTTCAGCATGACGGGAGACACCGTTTGAGTGTCCAAAATCTGAAAAATATATTTTTGGTAGAATTCATGAACGTGGTCTAACGTCAACTTTTAGGCCATATCCACCATGCCTCGATTTCAGCATGACGAGACACACCGTTTGAGTGTCCAAAATCTGAAAAATATATTTTTTGTAGATTTCATGAACTTGGTCTAACGTCAACTTTTAAGCCATATGCCTCGATTTCAGCATGACGGGAGACACCGTTTGAGTGTCCAAAATCTGAAAAAAATATATTTTTTGTAGATTTCATGAACGTGGTTTAACGTAAACTTTTAGGCCATATCCACCATGCCTCGATTTCATCATGACGGGAGACACCGTTTGAGTGTCCAAAATCTGAAAAATATATTTTTGGTAGAATTCATGAACGTGGTCTTACGTAAACTTTTAGGCCATATCCACCATGCCTCGATTTCAGCATGACGGGAGACACAATTTGAGTGTCCAAAATCGGAAAAAATAATATTTTTTGTAGATTTCATGGACGTGGTTTAACGTCAACTTTTAGGCCATATCCACCATGCCTCGATTTCAGCATGACGGGAGACACCGTTTGAGTGTCCAAAATCGGAAAAAAAAATGTTTTTGTAGATTTCATGAACGTGGTCTAACGTCAACTTTTTGGCCATATCCACCATGCCTCGATTTCAGCATGACGGGAGACACCGTTTTAGTGTCCAAAATCGGAAAAAAAAATATTTTTTGTACATTTCATGAACGTGGTTTAACGTCAACTTTTAGGCCATATCCACCATGCCTCGATTTCAGCATGACGGGAGACACCGTTTGAGTGTCCAAAATCGGAAAAAAAAATATTTTTTGTAGATTTCATGAACGTGGTTTAACGTCAACTTTTAAGCCATATGCCTCGATTTCAACATGACGGGAGACACCGTTTGAGTGTCCAAAATCTGAAAAATATATTTTTTGTAGATTTCATGAACGTGGTCTAACGTCAACTTTTAAGCCATATGCCTCGATTTCAGCATGACGGGAGACACCGTTTGAGTGTCCAAAATCTGAAAAAAAAATATTTTTTGTAGATTTCATGAACGTGGTTTAACGTCAACTTTTAGGCCATATCCACCATGCCTCGATTTCATCATGACGGGAGACACCGTTTGAGTGTCCAAAATCTGAAAAATATATTTGTGGTAGAATTCATGAACGTGGTCTAACGTCAACTTTTAGGCCATATCCACCATGCCTCGATTTCAGCATGACGAGAGACACCGTTTTAGTGTCCAAAATCGAAAAAAAATATATTTTTTGTAGATTTCATGAACGTGGTCTAACGTCAACTTTTTGGCCATATCCACCATGCCTCGATTTCAGCATGACGGGAGACACCGTTTTAGTGTCCAAAATCGGAAAAAAAAATATTTTTTGTAGATTTCATGAACGTGGTTTAACGTCAAATTTTAAGCCATATGCCTCGATTTCATCATGACGGGAGACACCGTTTGAGTGTCCAAAATCTGAAAAATATATTTTTTGTAGATTTCATGAACGTGGTCTAACGTCAACTTTTAAGCCACATGCCTCGATTTCAGCATGACGGGAGACACCGTTTGAGTGTCCAAAATCAGAAAAATATATTTTTTGTAGATGTCATGAACGTGGTCTAACGTCAACTTTTAAGCCATATGCCTCGATTTCAGCATGACGGGAGACACCGTTTGAGTGTCCAAAATCTGAAAAAAAATTATTTTTGGTAGATTTCATGAACGTGGTTTAACGTCAACTTTTAGGCCATATCCACCATGCCTCGATTTCATCATGACGGGAGACACCGTTTGAGTGTCCAAAATCTGAAAAATATATTTGTGGTAGAATTCATGAACGTGGTCTAACGTCAACTTTTAGGCCATATCCACCATGCCTCGATTTCAGCATGACGGGAGACACCGTTTGAGTGTCCAGAATCGGAAAAAAAAATATTTTTTGTAGATTTCATGAACATGGTTTAACGTAAACTTTTAGGCCATATCCACCATGCCTCGATTTCATCATGACGGGAGACACCGTTTGAGTGTCCAAAATCTGAAAAATATATTTTTGGTAGAATTCATGAACGTGGTCTAACGTCAACTTTTAGGCCATATCCACCATGCCTCGATTTCAGCATGACGGGAGACACCGTTTGAGTGTCCAAAATCTGAAAAAAAATTATTTTTTGTAGATTTCATGAACGTGGTTTAACGTCAACTTTTAGGCCATATCCACCATGCCTCGATTTCATCATGACGGGAGACACCGTTTGAGTGTCCAAAATCTGAAAAATATATTTTTTGTAGATTTCATGAACTTGGTCTAACGTCAACTTTTAAGCCATATGCCTCGATTTCAGCATGACGGGAGACACCGTTTGAGTGTCCAAAATCTGAAAAAAATATATTTTTTGTAGATTTCATGAACGTGGTTTAACGTAAACTTTTAGGCCATATCCACCATGCCTCGATTTCATCATGACGGGAGACACCGTTTGAGTGTCCAAAATCTGAAAAATATATTTTTGGTAGAATTCATGAACGTGGTCTTACGTAAACTTTTAGGCCATATCCACCATGCCTCGATTTCAGCATGACGGGAGACACAATTTGAGTGTCCAAAATCGGAAAAAATAATATTTTTTGTAGATTTCATGGACGTGGTTTAACGTCAACTTTTAGGCCATATCCACCATGCCTCGATTTCAGCATGACGGGAGACACCGTTTGAGTGTCCAAAATCGGAAAAAAAAATGTTTTTGTAGATTTCATGAACGTGGTCTAACGTCAACTTTTTGGCCATATCCACCATGCCTCGATTTCAGCATGACGGGAGACACCGTTTTAGTGTCCAAAATCGGAAAAAAAAATATTTTTTGTACATTTCATGAACGTGGTTTAACGTCAACTTTTAGGCCATATCCACCATGCCTCGATTTCAGCATGACGGGAGACACCGTTTGAGTGTCCAAAATCGTAAAAAAAAATATTTTTTTATAGATTTCATGAACGTGGTTTAATGTCAACTTTTAGGCCATATCCACCATGCCTCGATTTCAGCATGACGGGAGACCGTTCGAGTGTCCAAAATCGAAAATAAATAATATTTTTTTGTATTTTTCATGAACGTGGTCTAACGTCAACTTTTTGGCCATATCCACCATGCCTCGATTTCAGCATGACGGGAGACACCGTTTTAGTGTCCAAAATCTGAAAAAAAAATATTTTTTGTAGATTTCATGAACGTGGTTTAACGTCAACTTTTAGGCCATATCCACCATGCCTCGATTTCAGCATGACGGGAGACCGTTCGAGTGTCCAAAATCGGAAAAAAAATTTTTTTTTTTAGATTTCATGAACGTGGTCTAACGTCAACTTTTTGGCCATATCCACCATGCCTCGATTTCAGCATGACGGGAGACACCGTTTTAGTGTCCAAAATCGGAAAAAAAAATATTTTTTGTAGATTTCATGAACGTGGTTTAACGTCAACTTTTAGGCCATATCCACCATGCCTCGATTTCAGCATGACGGGAGACACCGTTTGAGTGTCCAAAATCTGAAAAATATATTTTTTGTAGATTTCATGAACGTGGTCTAACGTCAACTTTTAAGCCATATCCACCATGCCTCGATTTCAGCATGACGGGAGACACCGTTTGAGTGTCCAAAATCTGAAAAATATATTTGTGGTAGAATTCATGAACGTGGTCTAACGTCAACTTTTAGGCCATATCCACCATGCCTCGATTTCAGCATGACGGGAGACACCGTTTGAGTGTCCAAAATCGGAAAAAAAAATATTTTTTGTAGATTTCATGAACGTGGTTTAACGTAAACTTTTAGGCCATATCCACCATGCCTCGATTTCATCATGACGGGAGACACCGTTTGAGTGTCCAAAATCTGAAAAATATATTTTTGGTAGAATTCATGAACGTGGTCTAACGTCAACTTTTAGGCCATATCCACCATGCCTCGATTTCAGCATGACGGGAGACACCGTTTGAGTGTCCAAAATCTGAAAAAAAAATATTTTTTGTAGATTTCATGAACGTGGTTTAACGTCAACTTTTAGGCCATATCCACCATGCCTCGATTTCATCATGACGGGAGACACCGTTTGAGTGTCCAAAATCTGAAAAATATATTTTTTGTAGATTTCATGAACTTGGTCTAACGTCAACTTTTAAGCCATATGCCTCGATTTCAGCATGACGGGAGACACCGTTTGAGTGTCCAAAATCTGAAAAAAATATATTTTTTGTAGATTTCATGAACGTGGTTTAACGTAAACTTTTAGGCCATATCCACCATGCCTCGATTTCATCATGACGGGAGACACCGTTTGAGTGTCCAAAATCTGAAAAATATATTTTTGGTAGAATTCATGAACGTGGTCTTACGTAAACTTTTAGGCCATATCCACCATGCCTCGATTTCAGCATGACGGGAGACACAATTTGAGTGTCCAAAATCGGAAAAAATAATATTTTTTGTAGATTTCATGAACGTGGTTTAACGTCAACTTTTAGGCCATATCCACCATGCCTCGATTTCAGCATGACGGGAGACACCGTTTGAGTGTCCAAAATCGGAAAAAAAAATGTTTTTGTAGATTTCATGAACGTGGTCTAACGTCAACTTTTTGGCCATATCCACCATGCCTCGATTTCAGCATGACGGGAGACACCGTTTTAGTGTCCAAAATCGGAAAAAAAAATATTTTTTGGACATTTCATGAACGTGGTTTAACGTCAACTTTTAGGCCATATCCACCATGCCTCGATTTCAGCATGACGGGAGACACCGTTTGAGTGTCCAAAATCGTAAAAAAAAATATTTTTTTATAGATTTCATGAACGTGGTTTAATGTCAACTTTTAGGCCATATCCACCATGCCTCGATTTCAGCATGACGGGAGACCGTTCGAGTGTCCAAAATCGAAAATAAATAATATTTTTTTGTATTTTTCATGAACGTGGTCTAACGTCAACTTTTTGGCCATATCCACCATGCCTCGATTTCAGCATGACGGGAGACACCGTTTTAGTGTCCAAAATCGGAAAAAAAAATATTTTTTGTAGATTTCATGAACGTGGTTTAACGTCAACTTTTAGGCCATATCCACCATGCCTCGATTTCAGCATGACGGGAGACCGTTCGAGTGTCCAAAATCGGAAAAAAAATTATTTTTTTTAGATTTCATGAACGTGGTCTAACGTCAACTTTTTGGCCATATCCACCATGCCTCGATTTCAGCATGACGGGAGACACCGTTTTAGTGTCCAAAATCGGAAAAAAAAATATTTTTTGTAGATTTCATGAACGTGGTTTAACGTCAACTTTTAGGCCATATCCACCATGCCTCGATTTCAGCATGACGGGAGACACCGTTTGAGTGTCCAAAATCTGAAAAATATATTTTTTGTAGATTTCATGAACGTGGTCTAACGTCAACTTTTAAGCCATATCCACCATGCCTCGATTTCAGCATGACGGGAGACACCGTTTGAGTGTCCAAAATCTGAAAAATATATTTTTTGTAGATTTCATGAACGTGGTCTAACGTCAACTTTTAAGCCATATCCACCATGCCTCGATTTCAGCATGACGGGAGACACCGTTTGAGTGTCCAAAATCTGAAAAAAAATTTTTTTTGTAGATTTCATGAACGTGGTTTAACGTCAACTTTTAGGCCATATCCACCATGCCTCGATTTCAGCATGACGGGAGACCGTTCGAGTGTCCAAAATCGGAAAAATAAATATTTTTTGTAGATTTCATGAACTTGGTCTAACGTCAACTTTTTGGCCATATCCACCATGCCTCGATTTCAGCATGACGGGAGACACCGTTTGAGTGTCCAAAATCGTAAAAAAAAATATTTTTTTATAGATTTCATGAACGTGGTTTAATGTCAACTTTTAGGCCATATCCACCATGCCTCGATTTCAGCATGACGGGAGACCGTTCGAGTGTCCAAAATCGAAAATAAATAATATTTTTTTGTATTTTTCATGAACGTGGTCTAACGTCAACTTTTTGGCCATATCCACCATGCCTCGATTTCAGCATGACGGGAGACACCGTTTTAGTGTCCAAAATCGGAAAAAAAAATATTTTTTGTAGATTTCATGAACGTGGTTTAACGTCAACTTTTAGGCCATATCCACCATGCCTCGATTTCAGCATGACGGGAGACCGTTCGAGTGTCCAAAATCGGAAAAAAAATTATTTTTTTTAGATTTCATGAACGTGGTCTAACGTCAACTTTTTGGCCATATCCACCATGCCTCGATTTCAGCATGACGGGAGACACCGTTTTAGTGTCCAAAATCGGAAAAAAAAATATTTTTTGTAGATTTCATGAACGTGGTTTAACGTCAACTTTTAGGCCATATCCACCATGCCTCGATTTCAGCATGACGGGAGACACCGTTTGAGTGTCCAAAATCTGAAAAATATATTTTTTGTAGATTTCATGAACGTGGTCTAACGTCAACTTTTAAGCCATATCCACCATGCCTCGATTTCAGCATGACGGGAGACACCGTTTGAGTGTCCAAAATCTGAAAAATATATTTTTTGTAGATTTCATGAACGTGGTCTAACGTCAACTTTTAAGCCATATCCACCATGCCTCGATTTCAGCATGACGGGAGACACCGTTTGAGTGTCCAAAATCTGAAAAAAAAATTTTTTTGTAGATTTCATGAACGTGGTTTAACGTCAACTTTTAGGCCATATCCACCATGCCTCGATTTCAGCATGACGGGAGACCGTTCGAGTGTCCAAAATCGGAAAAATAAATATTTTTTGTAGATTTCATGAACTTGGTCTAACGTCAACTTTTTGGCCATATCCACCATGCCTCGATTTCAGCATGACGGGAGACACTGTTTTAGTGTCCAAAATCGAAAAAAAAAAATATTTTTTGTAGATTTCATGAACGTGGTTTAACGTCAACTTTTAGGCCATATCCACCATGCCTCGATTTCATCATGACGGGAGACACCGTTTGAGTGTCCAAAATCTGAAAAATATATTTTTTGTAGATTTCATGAACGTGGTCTAACGTCAACTTTTAAGCCATATGCCTCGATTTCAGCATGACGGGAGACACCGTTTGAGTGTCCAAAATCTGAAAAAAAAATATTTTTTGTAGATTTCATGAACGTGGTTTAACGTCAACTTTTAGGCCATATCCACCATGCCTCGATTTCATCATGACGGGAGACACCGTTTGAGTGTCCAAAATCTGAAAAATATATTTTTGGTAGAATTCATGAACGTGGTCTAACGTCAACTTTTAGGCCATATCCACAATGCCTCGATTTCAGCATGACGGGAGACACCGTTTGAGTGTCCAAAATCGTAAAATAAATATTTTTTGTAGATTTCATGAACGTGGTTTAATGTCAACTTTTAGGCCATATCCACCATGCCTCGATTTCAGCATGACGGGAGACCGTTCGAGTGTCCAAAATCGGAAAAAAAATATTTTTTGTAGATTTCATGAACGTGGTCTAACGTCAACTTTTTGGCCATATCCACCATGCCTCGATTTCAGCATGACGGGAGACACCGTTTTAGTGTCCAAAATCGGAAATAAAAATATTTTTTGTAGATTTCATGAACGTTGTTTAACGTCAACTTTTAGGCCATATCCACCATGCCTCGATTTCATCATGACGGGAGACACCGATTGAGTGTCCAAAATCTGAAAAATATATTTTTTGTTGATTTCATGAACGTGGTCTAACGTCAACTTTTAAGCCATATGCCTCGATTTCAGCATGACGGGAGACACCGTTTGAGTGTCCAAAATCTGAAAAAAATATATTTTTTGTAGATTTCATGAACGTGGTTTAACGTAAACTTTTAGGCCATATCCACCATGCCTCGATTTCATCATGACGGGAGACACCGTTTGAGTGTCCAAAATCTGAAAAAAAAATTTTTTTGTAGATTTCATGAACGTGGTTTAACGTCAACTTTTAGGCCATATCCACCATGCCTCGATTTCAGCATGACGGGAGACCGTTCGAGTGTCCAAAATCGGAAAAATAAATATTTTTTGTAGATTTCATGAACTTGGTCTAACGTCAACTTTTTGGCCATATCCACCATGCCTCGATTTCAGCATGACGGGAGACACTGTTTTAGTGTCCAAAATCGAAAAAAAAAAATATTTTTTGTAGATTTCATGAACGTGGTTTAACGTCAACTTTTAGGCCATATCCACCATGCCTCGATTTCATCATGACGGGAGACACCGTTTGAGTGTCCAAAATCTGAAAAATATATTTTTTGTAGATTTCATGAACGTGGTCTAACGTCAACTTTTAAGCCATATGCCTCGATTTCAGCATGACGGGAGACACCGTTTGAGTGTCCAAAATCTGAAAAAAAAATATTTTTTGTAGATTTCATGAACGTGGTTTAACGTCAACTTTTAGGCCATATCCACCATGCCTCGATTTCATCATGACGGGAGACACCGTTTGAGTGTCCAAAATCTGAAAAATATATTTTTGGTAGAATTCATGAACGTGGTCTAACGTCAACTTTTAGGCCATATCCACAATGCCTCGATTTCAGCATGACGGGAGACACCGTTTGAGTGTCCAAAATCGTAAAATAAATATTTTTTGTAGATTTCATGAACGTGGTTTAATGTCAACTTTTAGGCCATATCCACCATGCCTCGATTTCAGCATGACGGGAGACCGTTCGAGTGTCCAAAATCGGAAAAAAAATATTTTTTGTAGATTTCATGAACGTGGTCTAACGTCAACTTTTTGGCCATATCCACCATGCCTCGATTTCAGCATGACGGGAGACACCGTTTTAGTGTCCAAAATCGGAAATAAAAATATTTTTTGTAGATTTCATGAACGTTGTTTAACGTCAACTTTTAGGCCATATCCACCATGCCTCGATTTCATCATGACGGGAGACACCGATTGAGTGTCCAAAATCTGAAAAATATATTTTTTGTTGATTTCATGAACGTGGTCTAACGTCAACTTTTAAGCCATATGCCTCGATTTCAGCATGACGGGAGACACCGTTTGAGTGTCCAAAATCTGAAAAAAATATATTTTTTGTAGATTTCATGAACGTGGTTTAACGTAAACTTTTAGGCCATATCCACCATGCCTCGATTTCATCATGACGGGAGACACCGTTTGAGTGTCCAAAATCTGAAAAATATATTTTTGGTAGAATTCATGAACGTGGTCTAACGTCAACTTTTAGGCCATATCCACAATGCCTCGATTTCAGCATGACGGGAGACACCGTTTGAGTGTCCAAAATCGTAAAATAAATATTTTTTGTAGATTTCATGAACGTGGTTTAATGTCAACTTTTAGGCCATATCCACCATGCCTCGATTTCAGCATGACGGGAGACCGTTCGAGTGTCCAAAATCGGAAAAAAAAATATTTTTTGTAGATTTCATGAACGTGGTCTAACGTCAACTTTTTGGCCATATCCACCATGCCTCGATTTCAGCATGACGGGAGACACCGTTTTAGTGTCCAAAATCGGAAATAAAAATATTTTTTGTAGATTTCATGAACGTTGTTTAACGTCAACTTTTAGGCCATATCCACCATGCCTCGATTTCATCATGACGGGAGACACCGATTGAGTGTCCAAAATCTGAAAAATATATTTTTTGTTGATTTCATGAACGTGGTCTAACGTCAACTTTTAAGCCATATGCCTCGATTTCAGCATGACGGGAGACACCGTTTGAGTGTCCAAAATCTGAAAAAAATATATTTTTTGTAGATTTCATGAACGTGGTTTAACGTAAACTTTTAGGCCATATCCACCATGCCTCGATTTCATCATGACGGGAGACACCGTTTGAGTGTCCAAAATCTGAAAAATATATTTTTGGTAGAATTCATGAACGTGGTCTAACGTAAACTTTTAGGCCATATCCACCATGCCTCGATTTCATCATGACGGGAGACACCGTTTGAGTGTCCAAAATCTGAAAAATATATTTTTGGTAGAATTCATGAACGTGGTCTAACGTAAACTTTTAGGCCATATCCACCATGCCTAGATTTCATCATGACGGGAGACACCGTTTGAGTGTCCAAAATCTGAAAAATATATTTTTGGTAGAATTCATGAACGTGGTCTAACGTCAACTTTTTGGCCATATCCACCATGCCTCGATTTCAGCATGACGGGAGACAACGTTTTAGTGTCCAAAATCGGAAAAAAAAATATTTTTTGTAGATTTCATGAACGTGGTTTAACGTCAACTTTTAGGCCATATCCACCATGCCTCGATTTCATCATGACGGGAGACACCGATTGAGTGTCCAAAATCTGAAAAATATATTTTTTGTAGATTTCATGAACGTGGTCTAACGTCAACTTTTAAGCCATATGCCTCGATTTCAGCATGACGGGAGACACCGTTTGAGTGTCCAAAATCTGAAAAAAATATATTTTTTGTAGATTTCATGAACGTGGTTTAACGTCAACTTTTAGGCCATATCCACCATGCCTCGATTTCATCATGACGGGAGACACCGTTTGAGTGTCCAAAATCTGAAAAATATATTTTTTGTAGATTTCATGAACTTGGTCTAACGTCAACTTTTAAGCCATATGCCTCGATTTCAGCATGAAGGGAGACACCGTTTGAGTGTCCAAAATCTGAAAAAAATATATTTTTTGTAGATTTCATGAACGTGGTCTAAAGTCAACTTTTAGGCCATATCCACCATGCCTCGATTTCAGCATGACGGGAGACACCGTTTTAGTTTCCAAAATCTGAAAAAATATATTTTTTGTAGATTTCATGAACGTTGTTTAACGTCAACTTTTAGGCCATATCCACCATGCCTCGATTTCATCATGACGGGAGACACCGATTGAGTGTCCAAAATCTGAAAAATATATTTTTTGTAGATTTCATGAACGTGGTCTAACGTCAACTTTTAAGCCATATGCCTCGATTTCAGCATGACGGGAGACACCGTTTGAGTGTCCAAAATCTGAAAAAAATATATTTTTTGTAGATTTCATGAACGTGGTTTAACGTAAACTTTAGGCCATATCCACCATGCCTCGATTTCATCATGACGGGAGACACCGTTTGAGTGTCCAAAATCTGAAAAATATATTTTTGGTAGAATTCATGAACGTGGTCTAACGTAAACTTTTAGGCCATATCCACCATGCCTCGATTTCATCATGACGGGAGACACCGTTTGAGTGTCCAAAATCTGAAAAATATATTTTTGGTAGAATTCATGAACGTGGTCTAACGTCAACTTTTTGGCCATATCCACCATGCCTCGATTTCAGCATGACGGGAGACAACGTTTTAGTGTCCAAAATCGGAAAAAAAAATATTTTTTGTAGATTTCATGAACGTGGTTTAACGTCAACTTTTAGGCCATATCCACCATGCCTCGATTTCATCATGACGGGAGACACCGATTGAGTGTCCAAAATCTGAAAAATATATTTTTTGTAGATTTCATGAACGTGGTCTAACGTCAACTTTTAAGCCATATGCCTCGATTTCAGCATGACGGGAGACACCGTTTGAGTGTCCAAAATCTGAAAAAAATATATTTTTTGTAGATTTCATGAACGTGGTTTAACGTAAACGTTTAGGCCATATCCACCAGGCCTCGATTTCATCATGACGGGAGACACCGTTTGAGTGTCCAAAATCTGAAAAATATATTTTTGGTAGAATTCATGAACGTGGTCTAACGTCAACTTTTAGGCCATATCCACCATGCCTCGATTTCAGCATGACGGGAGACACCGTTTGAGTGTCCAAAATCTGAAAAAAAAATATTTTTTGTAGATTTCATGAACGTGGTTTAACGTCAACTTTTAGGCCATATCCACCATGCCTCGATTTCATCATGACGGGAGACACCGTTTGAGTGTCCAAAATCTGAAAAATATATTTTTTGTAGATTTCATGAACTTGGTCTAACGTCAACTTTTAAGCCATATGCCTCGATTTCAGCATGACGGGAGACACCGTTTGAGTGTCCAAAATCTGAAAAATATATATTTTTTGTAGATTTCATGAACGTGGTCTAAAGTCAACTTTTAGGCCATATCCACCATGCCTCGATTTCAGCATGACGGGAGACACCGTTTTAGTTTCCAAAATCTGAAAAAAATATATTTTTTGTAGATTTCATGAACGTGGTCTAAAGTCAACTTTTTGGCCATATCCACCATGCCTCGATTTCAGCATGACGGGAGACACCGTTTTAGTGTCCAAAATCGGAAAAAAAAAAATATTTTGTAGATTTCATGAACGTGGTTTAACGTCAACTTTTAGGCCATATCCACCATGCCTCGATTTCAGCATGACGGGAGACACCGTTTGGGTGTCCAAAATCTGAAAAATATATTTTTTGTAGATTTCATGAACGTGGTTTAACGTAAACTTTTAGGCCATATCCACCATGCCTCGATTTCATCATGACGGGAGACACCGTTTGAGTGTCCAAAATCTGAAAAATATATTTTTGGTAGAATTCATGAACGTGGTCTAACGTAAACTTTTAGGCCATATCCACCATGCCTCGATTTCATCATGACGGGAGACACCGTTTGAGTGTCCAAAATCTGAAAAATATATTTTTGGTAGAATTCATGAACGTGGTCTAACGTCAATTTTTTGGCCATATCCACCATGCCTCGATTTCAGCATGACGGGAGACACAATTTGAGTGTCCAAAATCGGAAAAAAAAATATTTTTTGTAGATTTCATGAACGTGGTTTAACGTCAACTTTTAGGCCATATCCACCATGCCTCGATTTCAGCATGACGGGAGACACCGTTTGAGTGTCCAAAATCTGAAAAATATATATTTTTTGTAGATTTCATGAACGTGGTCTAACGTCAACTTTTTGGCCATATCCACCATGCCTCGATTTCAGCATGACGGGAGACACCGTTTTAGTGTCCAAAATCGGAAAAAAAAATATTTTTTGTAGATTTCATGAACGTGGTTTAACGTCAACTTTTAGGCCATATCCACCATGCCTCGATTTCAGCATGACGGGAGACACCGTTTGAGTGTCCAAAATCTGAAAAATATATTTTTTGTAGATTTCATGAACGTGGTCTAACGTCAACTTTTAAGCCATATCCACCGTAACTCGATTTCAGCATGACGGGAGATACCGTTTGAGTGTCCAAAATCTGATTTTTTTTTTTTTTTTGTAGATTTCATGAACGTGGTTTAACGTCAACTTTTAGGCCATATCCACCATGCCTCGATTTCAGCATGACGGGAGACCGTTCGAGTGTCCAAAATCGAAAAAAAAAATATTTTTTGTAGATTTCATGAACGTGGTCTAACGTCAACTTTTTGGCCATATCCACCATGCCTCGATTTCAGCATGACGGGAGACACCGTTTTAGTGTCCAAAATCGGAAAAAAAAATATTTTTTGTAGATTTCATGAACGTGGTTTAATGTCAACTTTTAGGCCATATTCACCATGCCTCGATTTCAGCATGACGGGAGACCGTTCGAGTGTCCAAAATCGGAAAAAAACATATTTTTTGTAGATTTCATGAACGTGGTCTAACGTCAACTTTTTGGCCATATCCACCATGCCTCGATTTCATCATGACGGGAGACACCGTTTGAGTGTCCAAAATCTGAAAAATATATTTTTGGTAGAATTCATGAACGTGGTCTAACGTCAACTTTTAGGCCATATCCACCATGCCTCGATTTCAGCATGACGAGAGACACCGTTTTAGTGTCCAAAATCGGAAAAAAAAATATTTTTTGTAGATTTCATGAACGTGGTCTAACGTCAACTTTTTGGCCATATCCACCATGCCTCGATTTCAGCATGACGGGAGACACCGTTTTAGTGTCCAAAATCGGAAAAAAAAATATTTTTTGTAGATTTCATGAACGTGGTTTAACGTCAACTTTTAGGCCATATCCACCATGCCTCGATTTCATCATGACGGGAGACACCGTTTGAGTGTCCAAAATCTGAAAAATATATTTTTTGTAGATTTCATGAACGTGGTCTAACGTCAACTTTTAAGCCATATGCCTCGATTTCAGCATGACGGGAGACACCGTTTGAGTGTCCAAAATCTGAAAAAAAAATTTTTTTTGTAGATTTCATGAACGTGGTTTAACGTCAACTTTTAGGCCATATCCACCATGCCTCGATTTCAGCATGACGGGAGACCGTTCGAGTGTCCAAAATCGAAAAAAAATATATTTTTGGTAGAATTCATGAACGTGGTCTAACGTCAACTTTTTGGCCATATCCACCATGCCTCGATTTCATCATGACGGGAGACACCGTTTGAGTGTCCAAAATCTGAAAAATATATTTTTGGTAGAATTCATGAACGTGGTCTAACGTCAACTTTTAGGCCATATCCACCATGCCTCGATTTCAGCATGACGAGACACACCGTTTTAGTGTCCAAAATCGAAAAAAAATATATTTTTTGTAGATTTCATGAACGTGGTCTAACGTCAACTTTTTGGCCATATCCACCATGCCTCGATTTCAGCATGACGGGAGACACCGTTTTAGTGTCCAAAATCGAAAAAAAAAATATTTTTTGTAGATTTCATGAACGTGGTTTAACGTCAACTTTTAAGCCATATGCCTCGATTTCAGCATGACGGGAGACACCGTTTGAGTGTCCAAAATCTGAAAAATATATTTTTTGTAGATTTCATGAACGTGGTCTAACGTCAACTTTTAAGCCATATGCCTCGATTTCAGCATGACGGGAGACACCGTTTGAGTGTCCAAAATCTGAAAAAAATATATTTTTTGTAGATTTCATGAACGTGGTCTAACGTCAACTTTTAGGCCATATCCACCATGCCTCGATTTCATCATGACGGGAGACACCGATTGAGTGTCCAAAATCTGAAAAATATATTTTTTGTTGATTTCATGAACGTGGTCTAACGTCAACTTTTAAGCCATATGCCTCGATTTCAGCATGACGGGAGACACCGTTTGAGTGTCCAAAATCTGAAAAAAATATATTTTTTGTAGATTTCATGAACGTGGTTTAACGTAAACTTTTAGGCCATATCCACCATGCCTCGATTTCATCATGACGGGAGACACCGTTTGAGTGTCCAAAATCTGAAAAATATATTTTTGGTAGAATTCATGAACGTGGTCTAACGTAAACTTTTAGGCCATATCCACCATGCCTCGATTTCATCATGACGGGAGACACCGTTTGAGTGTCCAAAATCTGAAAAATATATTTTTGGTAGAATTCATGAACGTGGTCTAACGTCAACTTTTTGGCCATATCCACCATGCCTCGATTTCAGCATGACGGGAGACAACGTTTTAGTGTCCAAAATCGGAAAAAAAAATATTTTTTGTAGATTTCATGAACGTGGTTTAACGTCAACTTTTAGGCCATATCCACCATGCCTCGATTTCATCATGACGGGAGACACCGATTGAGTGTCCAAAATCTGAAAAATATATTTTTTGTAGATTTCATGAACGTGGTCTAACGTCAACTTTTAAGCCATATGCCTCGATTTCAGCATGACGGGAGACACCGTTTGAGTGTCCAAAATCTGAAAAAAATATATTTTTTGTAGATTTCATGAACGTGGTTTAACGTCAACTTTTAGGCCATATCCACCATGCCTCGATTTCATCATGACGGGAGACACCGTTTGAGTGTCCAAAATCTGAAAAATATATTTTTTGTAGATTTCATGAACTTGGTCTAACGTCAACTTTTAAGCCATATGCCTCGATTTCAGCATGACGGGAGACACCGTTTGAGTGTCCAAAATCTGAAAAAAATATATTTTTTGTAGATTTCATGAACGTGGTCTAAAGTCAACTTTTAGGCCATATCCACCATGCCTCGATTTCAGCATGACGGGAGACACCGTTTTAGTTTCCAAAATCTGAAAAAATATATTTTTTGTAGATTTCATGAACGTTGTTTAACGTCAACTTTTAGGCCATATCCACCATGCCTCGATTTCATCATGACGGGAGACACCGATTGAGTGTCCAAAATCTGAAAAATATATTTTTTGTAGATTTCATGAACGTGGTCTAACGTCAACTTTTAAGCCATATGCCTCGATTTCAGCATGACGGGAGACACCGTTTGAGTGTCCAAAATCTGAAAAAAATATATTTTTTGTAGATTTCATGAACGTGGTTTAACGTAAACTTTAGGCCATATCCACCATGCCTCGATTTCATCATGACGGGAGACACCGTTTGAGTGTCCAAAATCTGAAAAATATATTTTTGGTAGAATTCATGAACGTGGTCTAACGTAAACTTTTAGGCCATATCCACCATGCCTCGATTTCATCATGACGGGAGACACCGTTTGAGTGTCCAAAATCTGAAAAATATATTTTTGGTAGAATTCATGAACGTGGTCTAACGTCAACTTTTTGGCCATATCCACCATGCCTCGATTTCAGCATGACGGGAGACAACGTTTTAGTGTCCAAAATCGGAAAAAAAAATATTTTTTGTAGATTTCATGAACGTGGTTTAACGTCAACTTTTAGGCCATATCCACCATGCCTCGATTTCATCATGACGGGAGACACCGATTGAGTGTCCAAAATCTGAAAAATATATTTTTTGTAGATTTCATGAACGTGGTCTAACGTCAACTTTTAAGCCATATGCCTCGATTTCAGCATGACGGGAGACACCGTTTGAGTGTCCAAAATCTGAAAAAAATATATTTTTTGTAGATTTCATGAACGTGGTTTAACGTAAACTTTTAGGCCATATCCACCAGGCCTCGATTTCATCATGACGGGAGACACCGTTTGAGTGTCCAAAATCTGAAAAATATATTTTTGGTAGAATTCATGAACGTGGTCTAACGTCAACTTTTAGGCCATATCCACCATGCCTCGATTTCAGCATGACGGGAGACACCGTTTGAGTGTCCAAAATCTGAAAAAAAAATATTTTTTGTAGATTTCATGAACGTGGTTTAACGTCAACTTTTAGGCCATATCCACCATGCCTCGATTTCATCATGACGGGAGACACCGTTTGAGTGTCCAAAATCTGAAAAATATATTTTTTGTAGATTTCATGAACTTGGTCTAACGTCAACTTTTAAGCCATATGCCTCGATTTCAGCATGACGGGAGACACCGTTTGAGTGTCCAAAATCTGAAAAAAATATATTTTTTGTAGATTTCATGAACGTGGTCTAAAGTCAACTTTTAGGCCATATCCACCATGCCTCGATTTCAGCATGACGGGAGACACCGTTTTAGTTTCCAAAATCTGAAAAAAATATATTTTTTGTAGATTTCATGAACGTGGTCTAAAGTCAACTTTTTGGCCATATCCACCATGCCTCGATTTCAGCATGACGGGAGACACCGTTTTAGTGTCCAAAATCGGAAAAAAAAATATTTTTTGTAGATTTCATGAACGTGGTTTAACGTCAACTTTTAGGCCATATCCACCATGCCTCGATTTCAGCATGACGGGAGACACCGTTTGGGTGTCCAAAATCTGAAAAATATATTTTTTGTAGATTTCATGAACGTGGTTTAACGTAAACTTTTAGGCCATATCCACCATGCCTCGATTTCATCATGACGGGAGACACCGTTTGAGTGTCCAAAATCTGAAAAATATATTTTTGGTAGAATTCATGAACGTGGTCTAACGTAAACTTTTAGGCCATATCCACCATGCCTCGATTTCATCATGACGGGAGACACCGTTTGAGTGTCCAAAATCTGAAAAATATATTTTTGGTAGAATTCATGAACGTGGTCTAACGTCAATTTTTTGGCCATATCCACCATGCCTCGATTTCAGCATGACGGGAGACACAATTTGAGTGTCCAAAATCGGAAAAAAAAATATTTTTTGTAGATTTCATGAACGTGGTTTAACGTCAACTTTTAGGCCATATCCACCATGCCTCGATTTCAGCATGACGGGAGACACCGTTTTAGTTTCCAAAATCTGAAAAATATATATTTTTTGTAGATTTCATGAACGTGGTCTAACGTCAACTTTTTGGCCATATCCACCATGCCTCGATTTCAGCATGACGGGAGACACCGTTTTAGTGTCCAAAATCGGAAAAAAAAATATTTTTTGTAGATTTCATGAACGTGGTTTAACGTCAACTTTTAGGCCATATCCACCATGCCTCGATTTCAGCATGACGGGAGACACCGTTTGAGTGTCCAAAATCTGAAAAATATATTTTTTGTAGATTTCATGAACGTGGTCTAACGTCAACTTTTAAGCCATATCCACCATAACTCGATTTCAGCATGACGGGAGATACCGTTTGAGTGTCCAAAATCTGATTTTTTTTTTTTTTTTGTAGATTTCATGAACGTGGTTTAACGTCAACTTTTAGGCCATATCCACCATGCCTCGATTTCAGCATGACGGGAGACCGTTCGAGTGTCCAAAATCGAAAAAAAAAATATTTTTTGTAGATTTCATGAACGTGGTCTAACGTCAACTTTTTGGCCATATCCACCATGCCTCGATTTCAGCATGACGGGAGACACCGTTTTAGTGTCCAAAATCGGAAAAAAAAATATTTTTTGTAGATTTCATGAACGTGGTTTAATGTCAACTTTTAGGCCATATTCACCATGCCTCGATTTCAGCATGACGGGAGACCGTTCGAGTGTCCAAAATCGGAAAAAAACATATTTTTTGTAGATTTCATGAACGTGGTCTAACGTCAACTTTTTGGCCATATCCACCATGCCTCGATTTCATCATGACGGGAGACACCGTTTGAGTGTCCAAAATCTGAAAAATATATTTTTGGTAGAATTCATGAACGTGGTCTAACGTCAACTTTTAGGCCATATCCACCATGCCTCGATTTCAGCATGACGAGAGACACCGTTTTAGTGTCCAAAATCGGAAAAAAAAATATTTTTTGTAGATTTCATGAACGTGGTCTAACGTCAACTTTTTGGCCATATCCACCATGCCTCGATTTCAGCATGACGGGAGACACCGTTTTAGTGTCCAAAATCGGAAAAAAAAATATTTTTTGTAGATTTCATGAACGTGGTTTAACGTCAACTTTTAGGCCATATCCACCATGCCTCGATTTCATCATGACGGGAGACACCGTTTGAGTGTCCAAAATCTGAAAAATATATTTTTTGTAGATTTCATGAACGTGGTCTAACGTCAACTTTTAAGCCATATGCCTCGATTTCAGCATGACGGGAGACACCGTTTGAGTGTCCAAAATCTGAAAAAAAATTTTTTTTTGTAGATTTCATGAACGTGGTTTAACGTCAACTTTTAGGCCATATCCACCATGCCTCGATTTCAGCATGACGGGAGACACCGTTTTAGTTTCCAAAATCTGAAAAATATATATTTTTTGTAGATTTCATGAACGTGGTCTAACGTCAACTTTTTGGCCATATCCACCATGCCTCGATTTCAGCATGACGGGAGACACCGTTTTAGTGTCCAAAATCGGAAAAAAAAATATTTTTTGTAGATTTCATGAACGTGGTTTAACGTCAACTTTTAGGCCATATCCACCATGCCTCGATTTCAGCATGACGGGAGACACCGTTTGAGTGTCCAAAATCTGAAAAATATATTTTTTGTAGATTTCATGAACGTGGTCTAACGTCAACTTTTAAGCCATATCCACCATAACTCGATTTCAGCATGACGGGAGATACCGTTTGAGTGTCCAAAATCTGATTTTTTTTTTTTTTTTGTAGATTTCATGAACGTGGTTTAACGTAAACTTTTAGGCCATATCCACCAGGCCTCGATTTCATCATGACGGGAGACACCGTTTGAGTGTCCAAAATCTGAAAAATATATTTTTGGTAGAATTCATGAACGTGGTCTAACGTCAACTTTTAGGCCATATCCACCATGCCTCGATTTCAGCATGACGGGAGACACCGTTTGAGTGTCCAAAATCTGAAAAAAAAATATTTTTTGTAGATTTCATGAACGTGGTTTAACGTCAACTTTTAGGCCATATCCACCATGCCTCGATTTCATCATGACGGGAGACACCGTTTGAGTGTCCAAAATCTGAAAAATATATTTTTTGTAGATTTCATGAACTTGGTCTAACGTCAACTTTTAAGCCATATGCCTCGATTTCAGCATGACGGGAGACACCGTTTGAGTGTCCAAAATCTGAAAAAAATATATTTTTTGTAGATTTCATGAACGTGGTCTAAAGTCAACTTTTAGGCCATATCCACCATGCCTCGATTTCAGCATGACGGGAGACACCGTTTTAGTTTCCAAAATCTGAAAAAAATATATTTTTTGTAGATTTCATGAACGTGGTCTAAAGTCAACTTTTTGGCCATATCCACCATGCCTCGATTTCAGCATGACGGGAGACACCGTTTTAGTGTCCAAAATCGGAAAAAAAAATATTTTTTGTAGATTTCATGAACGTGGTTTAACGTCAACTTTTAGGCCATATCCACCATGCCTCGATTTCAGCATGACGGGAGACACCGTTTGGGTGTCCAAAATCTGAAAAATATATTTTTTGTAGATTTCATGAACGTGGTTTAACGTAAACTTTTAGGCCATATCCACCATGCCTCGATTTCATCATGACGGGAGACACCGTTTGAGTGTCCAAAATCTGAAAAATATATTTTTGGTAGAATTCATGAACGTGGTCTAACGTAAACTTTTAGGCCATATCCACCATGCCTCGATTTCATCATGACGGGAGACACCGTTTGAGTGTCCAAAATCTGAAAAATATATTTTTGGTAGAATTCATGAACGTGGTCTAACGTCAATTTTTTGGCCATATCCACCATGCCTCGATTTCAGCATGACGGGAGACACAATTTGAGTGTCCAAAATCGGAAAAAAAAATATTTTTTGTAGATTTCATGAACGTGGTTTAACGTCAACTTTTAGGCCATATCCACCATGCCTCGATTTCAGCATGACGGGAGACACCGTTTTAGTTTCCAAAATCTGAAAAATATATATTTTTTGTAGATTTCATGAACGTGGTCTAACGTCAACTTTTTGGCCATATCCACCATGCCTCGATTTCAGCATGACGGGAGACACCGTTTTAGTGTCCAAAATCGGAAAAAAAAATATTTTTTGTAGATTTCATGAACGTGGTTTAACGTCAACTTTTAGGCCATATCCACCATGCCTCGATTTCAGCATGACGGGAGACACCGTTTGAGTGTCCAAAATCTGAAAAATATATTTTTTGTAGATTTCATGAACGTGGTCTAACGTCAACTTTTAAGCCATATCCACCATAACTCGATTTCAGCATGACGGGAGATACCGTTTGAGTGTCCAAAATCTGATTTTTTTTTTTTTTTTGTAGATTTCATGAACGTGGTTTAACGTCAACTTTTAGGCCATATCCACCATGCCTCGATTTCAGCATGACGGGAGACCGTTCGAGTGTCCAAAATCGAAAAAAAAAATATTTTTTGTAGATTTCATGAACGTGGTCTAACGTCAACTTTTTGGCCATATCCACCATGCCTCGATTTCAGCATGACGGGAGACACCGTTTTAGTGTCCAAAATCGGAAAAAAAAATATTTTTTGTAGATTTCATGAACGTGGTTTAATGTCAACTTTTAGGCCATATTCACCATGCCTCGATTTCAGCATGACGGGAGACCGTTCGAGTGTCCAAAATCGGAAAAAAACATATTTTTTGTAGATTTCATGAACGTGGTCTAACGTCAACTTTTTGGCCATATCCACCATGCCTCGATTTCATCATGACGGGAGACACCGTTTGAGTGTCCAAAATCTGAAAAATATATTTTTGGTAGAATTCATGAACGTGGTCTAACGTCAACTTTTAGGCCATATCCACCATGCCTCGATTTCAGCATGACGAGAGACACCGTTTTAGTGTCCAAAATCGGAAAAAAAAATATTTTTTGTAGATTTCATGAACGTGGTCTAACGTCAACTTTTTGGCCATATCCACCATGCCTCGATTTCAGCATGACGGGAGACACCGTTTTAGTGTCCAAAATCGGAAAAAAAAATATTTTTTGTAGATTTCATGAACGTGGTTTAACGTCAACTTTTAGGCCATATCCACCATGCCTCGATTTCATCATGACGGGAGACACCGTTTGAGTGTCCAAAATCTGAAAAATATATTTTTTGTAGATTTCATGAACGTGGTCTAACGTCAACTTTTAAGCCATATGCCTCGATTTCAGCATGACGGGAGACACCGTTTGAGTGTCCAAAATCTGAAAAAAAAATTTTTTTTGTAGATTTCATGAACGTGGTTTAACGTCAACTTTTAGGCCATATCCACCATGCCTCGATTTCAGCATGACGGGAGACCGTTCGAGTGTCCAAAATCGAAAAAAAATATATTTTTGGTAGAATTCATGAACGTGGTCTAACGTCAACTTTTTGGCCATATCCACCATGCCTCGATTTCATCATGACGGGAGACACCGTTTGAGTGTCCAAAATCTGAAAAATATATTTTTGGTAGAATTCATGAACGTGGTCTAACGTCAACTTTTAGGCCATATCCACCATGCCTCGATTTCAGCATGACGAGACACACCGTTTTAGTGTCCAAAATCGAAAAAAAATATATTTTTTGTAGATTTCATGAACGTGGTCTAACGTCAACTTTTTGGCCATATCCACCATGCCTCGATTTCAGCATGACGGGAGACACCGTTTTAGTGTCCAAAATCGAAAAAAAAAATATTTTTTGTAGATTTCATGAACGTGGTTTAACGTCAACTTTTAAGCCATATGCCTCGATTTCAGCATGACGGGAGACACCGTTTGAGTGTCCAAAATCTGAAAAATATATTTTTTGTAGATTTCATGAACGTGGTCTAACGTCAACTTTTAAGCCATATGCCTCGATTTCAGCATGACGGGAGACACCGTTTGAGTGTCCAAAATCTGAAAAAAAAATATTTTTTGTAGATTTCATGAACGTGGTTTAACGTCAACTTTTAGGCCATATCCACCATGCCTCGATTTCATCATGACGGGAGACACCGTTTGAGTGTCCAAAATCTGAAAAATATATTTGTGGTAGAATTCATGAACGTGGTCTAACGTCAACTTTTAGGCCATATCCACCATGCCTCGATTTCATCATGACGGGAGACACCGATTGAGTGTCCAAAATCTGAAAAATATATTTTTTGTTGATTTCATGAACGTGGTCTAACGTCAACTTTTAAGCCATATGCCTCGATTTCAGCATGACGGGAGACACCGTTTGAGTGTCCAAAATCTGAAAAAAATATATTTTTTGTAGATTTCATGAACGTGGTTTAACGTAAACTTTTAGGCCATATCCACCATGCCTCGATTTCATCATGACGGGAGACACCGTTTGAGTGTCCAAAATCTGAAAAATATATTTTTGGTAGAATTCATGAACGTGGTCTAACGTAAACTTTTAGGCCATATCCACCATGCCTCGATTTCATCATGACGGGAGACACCGTTTGAGTGTCCAAAATCTGAAAAATATATTTTTGGTAGAATTCATGAACGTGGTCTAACGTCAACTTTTTGGCCATATCCACCATGCCTCGATTTCAGCATGACGGGAGACAACGTTTTAGTGTCCAAAATCGGAAAAAAAAATATTTTTTGTAGATTTCATGAACGTGGTTTAACGTCAACTTTTAGGCCATATCCACCATGCCTCGATTTCATCATGACGGGAGACACCGATTGAGTGTCCAAAATCTGAAAAATATATTTTTTGTAGATTTCATGAACGTGGTCTAACGTCAACTTTTAAGCCATATGCCTCGATTTCAGCATGACGGGAGACACCGTTTGAGTGTCCAAAATCTGAAAAAAATATATTTTTTGTAGATTTCATGAACGTGGTTTAACGTCAACTTTTAGGCCATATCCACCATGCCTCGATTTCATCATGACGGGAGACACCGTTTGAGTGTCCAAAATCTGAAAAATATATTTTTTGTAGATTTCATGAACTTGGTCTAACGTCAACTTTTAAGCCATATGCCTCGATTTCAGCATGACGGGAGACACCGTTTGAGTGTCCAAAATCTGAAAAAAATATATTTTTTGTAGATTTCATGAACGTGGTCTAAAGTCAACTTTTAGGCCATATCCACCATGCCTCGATTTCAGCATGACGGGAGACACCGTTTTAGTTTCCAAAATCTGAAAAAATATATTTTTTGTAGATTTCATGAACGTTGTTTAACGTCAACTTTTAGGCCATATCCACCATGCCTCGATTTCATCATGACGGGAGACACCGATTGAGTGTCCAAAATCTGAAAAATATATTTTTTGTAGATTTCATGAACGTGGTCTAACGTCAACTTTTAAGCCATATGCCTCGATTTCAGCATGACGGGAGACACCGTTTGAGTGTCCAAAATCTGAAAAAAATATATTTTTTGTAGATTTCATGAACGTGGTTTAACGTAAACTTTAGGCCATATCCACCATGCCTCGATTTCATCATGACGGGAGACACCGTTTGAGTGTCCAAAATCTGAAAAATATATTTTTGGTAGAATTCATGAACGTGGTCTAACGTAAACTTTTAGGCCATATCCACCATGCCTCGATTTCATCATGACGGGAGACACCGTTTGAGTGTCCAAAATCTGAAAAATATATTTTTGGTAGAATTCATGAACGTGGTCTAACGTCAACTTTTTGGCCATATCCACCATGCCTCGATTTCAGCATGACGGGAGACAACGTTTTAGTGTCCAAAATCGGAAAAAAAAATATTTTTTGTAGATTTCATGAACGTGGTTTAACGTCAACTTTTAGGCCATATCCACCATGCCTCGATTTCATCATGACGGGAGACACCGATTGAGTGTCCAAAATCTGAAAAATATATTTTTTGTAGATTTCATGAACGTGGTCTAACGTCAACTTTTAAGCCATATGCCTCGATTTCAGCATGACGGGAGACACCGTTTGAGTGTCCAAAATCTGAAAAAAATATATTTTTTGTAGATTTCATGAACGTGGTTTAACGTAAACTTTTAGGCCATATCCACCAGGCCTCGATTTCATCATGACGGGAGACACCGTTTGAGTGTCCAAAATCTGAAAAATATATTTTTGGTAGAATTCATGAACGTGGTCTAACGTCAACTTTTAGGCCATATCCACCATGCCTCGATTTCAGCATGACGGGAGACACCGTTTGAGTGTCCAAAATCTGAAAAAAAAATATTTTTTGTAGATTTCATGAACGTGGTTTAACGTCAACTTTTAGGCCATATCCACCATGCCTCGATTTCATCATGACGGGAGACACCGTTTGAGTGTCCAAAATCTGAAAAATATATTTTTTGTAGATTTCATGAACTTGGTCTAACGTCAACTTTTAAGCCATATGCCTCGATTTCAGCATGACGGGAGACACCGTTTGAGTGTCCAAAATCTGAAAAAAATATATTTTTTGTAGATTTCATGAACGTGGTCTAAAGTCAACTTTTAGGCCATATCCACCATGCCTCGATTTCAGCATGACGGGAGACACCGTTTTAGTTTCCAAAATCTGAAAAAAATATATTTTTTGTAGATTTCATGAACGTGGTGTAAAGTCAACTTTTTGGCCATATCCACCATGCCTCGATTTCAGCATGACGGGAGACACCGTTTTAGTGTCCAAAATCGGAAAAAAAAATATTTTTTGTAGATTTCATGAACGTGGTTTAACGTCAACTTTTAGGCCATATCCACCATGCCTCGATTTCAGCATGACGGGAGACACCGTTTGGGTGTCCAAAATCTGAAAAATATATTTTTTGTAGATTTCATGAACGTGGTTTAACGTAAACTTTTAGGCCATATCCACCATGCCTCGATTTCATCATGACGGGAGACACCGTTTGAGTGTCCAAAATCTGAAAAATATATTTTTGGTAGAATTCATGAACGTGGTCTAACGTAAACTTTTAGGCCATATCCACCATGCCTCGATTTCATCATGACGGGAGACACCGTTTGAGTGTCCAAAATCTGAAAAATATATTTTTGGTAGAATTCATGAACGTGGTCTAACGTCAATTTTTTGGCCATATCCACCATGCCTCGATTTCAGCATGACGGGAGACACAATTTGAGTGTCCAAAATCGGAAAAAAAAATATTTTTTGTAGATTTCATGAACGTGGTTTAACGTCAACTTTTAGGCCATATCCACCATGCCTCGATTTCAGCATGACGGGAGACACCGTTTTAGTTTCCAAAATCTGAAAAATATATATTTTTTGTAGATTTCATGAACGTGGTCTAACGTCAACTTTTTGGCCATATCCACCATGCCTCGATTTCAGCATGACGGGAGACACCGTTTTAGTGTCCAAAATCGGAAAAAAAAATATTTTTTGTAGATTTCATGAACGTGGTTTAACGTCAACTTTTAGGCCATATCCACCATGCCTCGATTTCAGCATGACGGGAGACACCGTTTGAGTGTCCAAAATCTGAAAAATATATTTTTTGTAGATTTCATGAACGTGGTCTAACGTCAACTTTTAAGCCATATCCACCATAACTCGATTTCAGCATGACGGGAGATACCGTTTGAGTGTCCAAAATCTGATTTTTTTTTTTTTTTTGTAGATTTCATGAACGTGGTTTAACGTCAACTTTTAGGCCATATCCACCATGCCTCGATTTCAGCATGACGGGAGACCGTTCGAGTGTCCAAAATCGAAAAAAAAAATATTTTTTGTAGATTTCATGAACGTGGTCTAACGTCAACTTTTTGGCCATATCCACCATGCCTCGATTTCAGCATGACGGGAGACACCGTTTTAGTGTCCAAAATCGGAAAAAAAAATATTTTTTGTAGATTTCATGAACGTGGTTTAATGTCAACTTTTAGGCCATATTCACCATGCCTCGATTTCAGCATGACGGGAGACCGTTCGAGTGTCCAAAATCGGAAAAAAACATATTTTTTGTAGATTTCATGAACGTGGTCTAACGTCAACTTTTTGGCCATATCCACCATGCCTCGATTTCATCATGACGGGAGACACCGTTTGAGTGTCCAAAATCTGAAAAATATATTTTTGGTAGAATTCATGAACGTGGTCTAACGTCAACTTTTAGGCCATATCCACCATGCCTCGATTTCAGCATGACGAGAGACACCGTTTTAGTGTCCAAAATCGGAAAAAAAAATATTTTTTGTAGATTTCATGAACGTGGTCTAACGTCAACTTTTTGGCCATATCCACCATGCCTCGATTTCAGCATGACGGGAGACACCGTTTTAGTGTCCAAAATCGGAAAAAAAAATATTTTTTGTAGATTTCATGAACGTGGTTTAACGTCAACTTTTAGGCCATATCCACCATGCCTCGATTTCATCATGACGGGAGACACCGTTTGAGTGTCCAAAATCTGAAAAATATATTTTTTGTAGATTTCATGAACGTGGTCTAACGTCAACTTTTAAGCCATATGCCTCGATTTCAGCATGACGGGAGACACCGTTTGAGTGTCCAAAATCTGAAAATAATTTTTTTTTTGTAGATTTCATGAACGTGGTTTAACGTCAACTTTTAGGCCATATCCACCATGCCTCGATTTCAGCATGACGGGAGACCGTTCGAGTGTCCAAAATCGAAAAAAAATATATTTTTGGTAGAATTCATGAACGTGGTCTAACGTCAACTTTTTGGCCATATCCACCATGCCTCGATTTCATCATGACGGGAGACACCGTTTGAGTGTCCAAAATCTGAAAAATATATTTTTGGTAGAATTCATGAACGTGGTCTAACGTCAACTTTTAGGCCATATCCACCATGCCTCGATTTCAGCATGACGAGACACACCGTTTTAGTGTCCAAAATCGAAAAAAAATATATTTTTTGTAGATTTCATGAACGTGGTCTAACGTCAACTTTTTGGCCATATCCACCATGCCTCGATTTCAGCATGACGGGAGACACCGTTTTAGTGTCCAAAATCGAAAAAAAAAATATTTTTTGTAGATTTCATGAACGTGGTTTAACGTCAACTTTTAAGCCATATGCCTCGATTTCAGCATGACGGGAGACACCGTTTGAGTGTCCAAAATCTGAAAAATATATTTTTTGTAGATTTCATGAACGTGGTCTAACGTCAACTTTTAAGCCATATGCCTCGATTTCAGCATGACGGGAGACACCGTTTGAGTGTCCAAAATCTGAAAAAAAAATATTTTTTGTAGATTTCATGAACGTGGTTTAACGTCAACTTTTAGGCCATATCCACCATGCCTCGATTTCATCATGACGGGAGACACCGTTTGAGTGTCCAAAATCTGAAAAATATATTTGTGGTAGAATTCATGAACGTGGTCTAACGTCAACTTTTAGGCCATATCCACCATGCCTCGATTTCATCATGACGGGAGACACCGATTGAGTGTCCAAAATCTGAAAAATATATTTTTTGTTGATTTCATGAACGTGGTCTAACGTCAACTTTTAAGCCATATGCCTCGATTTCAGCATGACGGGAGACACCGTTTGAGTGTCCAAAATCTGAAAAAAATATATTTTTTGTAGATTTCATGAACGTGGTTTAACGTAAACTTTTAGGCCATATCCACCATGCCTCGATTTCATCATGACGGGAGACACCGTTTGAGTGTCCAAAATCTGAAAAATATATTTTTGGTAGAATTCATGAACGTGGTCTAACGTAAACTTTTAGGCCATATCCACCATGCCTCGATTTCATCATGACGGGAGACACCGTTTGAGTGTCCAAAATCTGAAAAATATATTTTTGGTAGAATTCATGAACGTGGTCTAACGTCAACTTTTTGGCCATATCCACCATGCCTCGATTTCAGCATGACGGGAGACAACGTTTTAGTGTCCAAAATCGGAAAAAAAAATATTTTTTGTAGATTTCATGAACGTGGTTTAACGTCAACTTTTAGGCCATATCCACCATGCCTCGATTTCATCATGACGGGAGACACCGATTGAGTGTCCAAAATCTGAAAAATATATTTTTTGTAGATTTCATGAACGTGGTCTAACGTCAACTTTTAAGCCATATGCCTCGATTTCAGCATGACGGGAGACACCGTTTGAGTGTCCAAAATCTGAAAAAAATATATTTTTTGTAGATTTCATGAACGTGGTTTAACGTCAACTTTTAGGCCATATCCACCATGCCTCGATTTCATCATGACGGGAGACACCGTTTGAGTGTCCAAAATCTGAAAAATATATTTTTTGTAGATTTCATGAACTTGGTCTAACGTCAACTTTTAAGCCATATGCCTCGATTTCAGCATGACGGGAGACACCGTTTGAGTGTCCAAAATCTGAAAAAAATATATTTTTTGTAGATTTCATGAACGTGGTCTAAAGTCAACTTTTAGGCCATATCCACCATGCCTCGATTTCAGCATGACGGGAGACACCGTTTTAGTTTCCAAAATCTGAAAAAATATATTTTTTGTAGATTTCATGAACGTTGTTTAACGTCAACTTTAGGCCATATCCACCATGCCTCGATTTCATCATGACGGGAGACACCGTTTGAGTGTCCAAAATCTGAAAAATATATTTTTGGTAGAATTCATGAACGTGGTCTAACGTAAACTTTTAGGCCATATCCACCATGCCTCGATTTCATCATGACGGGAGACACCGTTTGAGTGTCCAAAATCTGAAAAATATATTTTTGGTAGAATTCATGAACGTGGTCTAACGTCAACTTTTTGGCCATATCCACCATGCCTCGATTTCAGCATGACGGGAGACAACGTTTTAGTGTCCAAAATCGGAAAAAAAAATATTTTTTGTAGATTTCATGAACGTGGTTTAACGTCAACTTTTAGGCCATATCCACCATGCCTCGATTTCATCATGACGGGAGACACCGATTGAGTGTCCAAAATCTGAAAAATATATTTTTTGTAGATTTCATGAACGTGGTCTAACGTCAACTTTTAAGCCATATGCCTCGATTTCAGCATGACGGGAGACACCGTTTGAGTGTCCAAAATCTGAAAAAAATATATTTTTTGTAGATTTCATGAACGTGGTTTAACGTAAACTTTTAGGCCATATCCACCAGGCCTCGATTTCATCATGACGGGAGACACCGTTTGAGTGTCCAAAATCTGAAAAATATATTTTTGGTAGAATTCATGAACGTGGTCTAACGTCAACTTTTAGGCCATATCCACCATGCCTCGATTTCAGCATGACGGGAGACACCGTTTGAGTGTCCAAAATCTGAAAAAAAAATATTTTTTGTAGATTTCATGAACGTGGTTTAACGTCAACTTTTAGGCCATATCCACCATGCCTCGATTTCATCATGACGGGAGACACCGTTTGAGTGTCCAAAATCTGAAAAATATATTTTTTGTAGATTTCATGAACTTGGTCTAACGTCAACTTTTAAGCCATATGCCTCGATTTCAGCATGACGGGAGACACCGTTTGAGTGTCCAAAATCTGAAAAAAATATATTTTTTGTAGATTTCATGAACGTGGTCTAAAGTCAACTTTTAGGCCATATCCACCATGCCTCGATTTCAGCATGACGGGAGACACCGTTTTAGTTTCCAAAATCTGAAAAAAATATATTTTTTGTAGATTTCATGAACGTGGTCTAAAGTCAACTTTTTGGCCATATCCACCATGCCTCGATTTCAGCATGACGGGAGACACCGTTTGAGTGTCCAAAATCTGAAAAATATATTTTTGGTAGAATTCATGAACGTGGTCTAACGTCAACTTTTAGGCCATATCCACCATGCCTCGATTTCATCATGACGGGAGACACCGTTTGAGTGTCCAAAATCTGAAAAATATATTTTTGGTAGAATTCATGAACGTGGTCTTACGTAAACTTTTAGGCCATATCCACCATGCCTCGATTTCAGCATGACGGGAGACACAATTTGAGTGTCCAAAATCGGAAAAAATAATATTTTTTGTAGATTTCATGAACGTGGTTTAACGTCAACTTTTAGGCCATATCCACCATGCCTCGATTTCAGCATGACGGGAGACACCGTTTGAGTGTCCAAAATCGGAAAAAAAAATGTTTTTGTAGATTTCATGAACGTGGTCTAACGTCAACTTTTTGGCCATATCCACCATGCCTCGATTTCAGCATGACGGGAGACACCGTTTTAGTGTCCAAAATCGGAAAAAAAAATATTTTTTGTACATTTCATGAACGTGGTTTAACGTCAACTTTTAGGCCATATCCACCATGCCTCGATTTCAGCATGACGGGAGACACCGTTTGAGTGTCCAAAATCGTAAAAAAAAATATTTTTTTATAGATTTCATGAACGTGGTTTAATGTCAACTTTTAGGCCATATCCACCATGCCTCGATTTCAGCATGACGGGAGACCGTTCGAGTGTCCAAAATCGAAAATAAACAATATTTTTTTGTATTTTTCATGAACGTGGTCTAACGTCAACTTTTTGGCCATATCCACCATGCCTCGATTTCAGCATGACGGGAGACACCGTTTGAGTGTCCAAAATCTGAAAAAAAAATATTTTTTGTAGATTTCATGAACGTGGTTTAACGTCAACTTTTAGGCCATATCCACCATGCCTCGATTTCAGCATGACGGGAGACCGTTCGAGTGTCCAAAATCGGAAAAAAAAATATTTTTTTTAGATTTCATGAACGTGGTCTAACGTCAACTTTTTGGCCATATCCACCATGCCTCGATTTCAGCATGACGGGAGACACCGTTTTAGTGTCCAAAATCGGAAAAAAAAATATTTTTTGTAGATTTCATGAACGTGGTTTAACGTCAACTTTTAGGCCATATCCACCATGCCTCGATTTCAGCATGACGGGAGACACCGTTTGAGTGTCCAAAATCTGAAAAATATATTTTTTGTAGATTTCATGAACGTGGTCTAACGTCAACTTTTAAGCCATATCCACCATGCCTCGATTTCAGCATGACGGGAGACACCGTTTGAGTGTCCAAAATCTGAAAAATATATTTTTTGTAGATTTCATGAACGTGGTCTAACGTCAACTTTTAAGCCATATCCACCATGCCTCGATTTCAGCATGACGGGAGACACCGTTTGAGTGTCCAAAATCTGAAAAAAAATATTTTTTGTAGATTTCATGAACGTGGTTTAACGTCAACTTTTAGGCCATATCCACCATGCCTCGATTTCAGCATGACGGGAGACCGTTCGAGTGTCCAAAATCGGAAAAAAAAATATTTTTTGTAGATTTCATGAACTTGGTCTAACGTCAACTTTTTGGCCATATCCACCATGCCTCGATTTCAGCATGACGGGAGACACCGTTTTAGTGTCCAAAATCGAAAAAAAAAAATATTTTTTGTAGATTTCATGAACGTGGTTTCACTTCAACTTTTAGGCCATATCCACCATGCCTCGATTTCATCATGACGGGAGACACCGTTTGAGTGTCCAAAATCTGAAAAATATATTTTTTGTAGATTTCATGAACGTGGTCTAACGTCAACTTTTAAGCCATATGCCTCGATTTCAGCATGACGGGAGACACCGTTTGAGTGTCCAAAATCTGAAAAAAAAATATTTTTTGTAGATTTCATGAACGTGGTTTAACGTCAACTTTTAGGCCATATCCACCATGCCTCGATTTCATCATGACGGGAGACACCGTTTGAGTGTCCAAAATCTGAAAAATATATTTTTGGTAGAATTCATGAACGTGGTCTAACGTCAACTTTTAGGCCATATCCACAATGCCTCGATTTCAGCATGACGGGAGACACCGTTTGAGTGTCCAAAATCGTAAAATAAATATTTTTTGTAGATTTCATGAACGTGGTTTAATGTCAACTTTTAGGCCATATCCACCATGCCTCGATTTCAGCATGACGGGAGACCGTTCGAGTGTCCAAAATCGGAAAAAAAAATATTTTTTGTAGATTTCATGAACGTGGTCTAACGTCAACTTTTTGGCCATATCCACCATGCCTCGATTTCAGCATGACGGGAGACACCGTTTTAGTGTCCAAAATCGGAAATAAAAATATTTTTTGTAGATTTCATGAACGTTGTTTAACGTCAACTTTTAGGCCATATCCACCATGCCTCGATTTCATCATGACGGGAGACACCGATTGAGTGTCCAAAATCTGAAAAATATATTTTTTGTAGATTTCATGAACGTGGTCTAACGTCAACTTTTAAGCCATATGCCTCGATTTCAGCATGACGGGAGACACCGTTTGAGTGTCCAAAATCTGAAAAAAATATATTTTTTGTAGATTTCATGAACGTGGTTTAACGTAAACTTTTAGGCCATATCCACCATGCCTCGATTTCATCATGACGGGAGACACCGTTTGAGTGTCCAAAATCTGAAAAATATATTTTTGGTAGAATTCATGAACGTGGTCTAACGTAAACTTTTAGGCCATATCCACCATGCCTCGATTTCATCATGACGGGAGACACCGTTTGAGTGTCCAAAATCTGAAAAATATATTTTTGGTAGAATTCATGAACGTGGTCTAACGTCAACTTTTTGGCCATATCCACCATGCCTCGATTTCAGCATGACGGGAGACAACGTTTTAGTGTCCAAAATCGGAAAAAAAAATATTTTTTGTAGATTTCATGAACGTGGTTTAACGTCAACTTTTAGGCCATATCCACCATGCCTCGATTTCATCATGACGGGAGACACCGATTGAGTGTCCAAAATCTGAAAAATATATTTTTTGTAGATTTCATGAACGTGGTCTAACGTCAACTTTTAAGCCATATGCCTCGATTTCAGCATGACGGGAGACACCGTTTGAGTGTCCAAAATCTGAAAAAAATATATTTTTTGTAGATTTCATGAACGTGGTTTAACGTAAACTTTTAGGCCATATCCACCATGCCTCGATTTCATCATGACGGGAGACACCGTTTGAGTGTCCAAAATCTGAAAAATATATTTTTGGTAGAATTCATGAACGTGGTCTAACGTCAACTTTTAGGCCATATCCACCATGCCTCGATTTCAGCATGACGGGAGACACCGTTTGAGTGTCCAAAATCTGAAAAAAAAATATTTTTTGTAGATTTCATGAACGTGGTTTAACGTCAACTTTTAGGCCATATCCACCATGCCTCGATTTCATCATGACGGGAGACACCGTTTGAGTGTCCAAAATCTGAAAAATATATTTTTTGTAGATTTCATGAACTTGGTCTAACGTCAACTTTTAAGCCATATGCCTCGATTTCAGCATGACGGGAGACACCGTTTGAGTGTCCAAAATCTGAAAAAAATATATTTTTTGTAGATTTCATGAACGTGGTCTAAAGTCAACTTTTAGGCCATATCCACCATGCCTCGATTTCAGCATGACGGGAGACACCGTTTTAGTGTCCAAAATCGGAAATAAAAATATTTTTTGTAGATTTCATGAACGTTGTTTAACGTCAACTTTTAGGCCATATCCACCATGCCTCGATTTCATCATGACGGGAGACACCGATTGAGTGTCCAAAATCTGAAAAATATATTTTTTGTAGATTTCATGAACGTGGTCTAACGTCAACTTTTAAGCCATATGCCTCGATTTCAGCATGACGGGAGACACCGTTTGAGTGTCCAAAATCTGAAAAAAATATATTTTTTGTAGATTTCATGAACGTGGTTTAACGTAAACTTTTAGGCCATATCCACCATGCCTCGATTTCATCATGACGGGAGACACCGTTTGAGTGTCCAAAATCTGAAAAATATATTTTTGGTAGAATTCATGAACGTGGTCTAACGTAAACTTTTAGGCCATATCCACCATGCCTCGATTTCATCATGACGGGAGACACCGTTTGAGTGTCCAAAATCTGAAAAATATATTTTTGGTAGAATTCATGAACGTGGTCTAACGTCAACTTTTTGGCCATATCCACCATGCCTCGATTTCAGCATGACGGGAGACAACGTTTTAGTGTCCAAAATCGGAAAAAAAAATATTTTTTGTAGATTTCATGAACGTGGTTTAACGTCAACTTTTAGGCCATATCCACCATGCCTCGATTTCATCATGACGGGAGACACCGATTGAGTGTCCAAAATCTGAAAAATATATTTTTTGTAGATTTCATGAACGTGGTCTAACGTCAACTTTTAAGCCATATGCCTCGATTTCAGCATGACGGGAGACACCGTTTGAGTGTCCAAAATCTGAAAAAAATATATTTTTTGTAGATTTCATGAACGTGGTTTAACGTAAACTTTTAGGCCATATCCACCATGCCTCGATTTCATCATGACGGGAGACACCGTTTGAGTGTCCAAAATCTGAAAAATATATTTTTGGTAGAATTCATGAACGTGGTCTAACGTCAACTTTTAGGCCATATCCACCATGCCTCGATTTCAGCATGACGGGAGACACCGTTTGAGTGTCCAAAATCTGAAAAAAAAATATTTTTTGTAGATTTCATGAACGTGGTTTAACGTCAACTTTTAGGCCATATCCACCATGCCTCGATTTCATCATGACGGGAGACACCGTTTGAGTGTCCAAAATCTGAAAAATATATTTTTTGTAGATTTCATGAACTTGGTCTAACGTCAACTTTTAAGCCATATGCCTCGATTTCAGCATGACGGGAGACACCGTTTGAGTGTCCAAAATCTGAAAAAAATATATTTTTTGTAGATTTCATGAACGTGGTCTAAAGTCAACTTTTAGGCCATATCCACCATGCCTCGATTTCAGCATGACGGGAGACACCGTTTTAGTTTCCAAAATCTGAAAAAAATATATTTTTTGTAGATTTCATGAACGTGGTCTAAAGTCAACTTTTTGGCCATATCCACCATGCCTCGATTTCAGCATGACGGGAGACACCGTTTTAGTGTCCAAAATCG
The DNA here is from genome assembly GCA_023634145.1 of Thymallus thymallus. Taxonomy (NCBI): domain Eukaryota; kingdom Metazoa; phylum Chordata; class Actinopteri; order Salmoniformes; family Salmonidae; genus Thymallus; species Thymallus thymallus. The sequence continues at coordinate 21,183 of JAKYLM010000159.1, read as the reverse complement.
GAAAAAAAAATATTTTTTGTAGATTTCATGAACGTGGTTTAACGTCAACTTTTAGGCCATATCCACCATGCCTCGATTTCAGCATGACGGGAGACACCGTTTGAGTGTCCAAAATCTGAAAAATATATTTTTTGTAGATTTCATGAACGTGGTTTAACGTAAACTTTTAGGCCATATCCACCATGCCTCGATTTCATAATGACGGGAGACACCGTTTGAGTGTCCAAAATCTGAAAAATATATTTTTGGTAGAATTCATGAACGTGGTCTAACGTAAACTTTTAGGCCATATCCACCATGCCTCGATTTCATCATGACGGGAGACACCGTTTGAGTGTCCAAAATCTGAAAAATATATTTTTGGTAGAATTCATGAACGTGGTCTAACGTCAATTTTTTGGCCATATCCACCATGCCTCGATTTCAGCATGACGGGAGACACAATTTGAGTGTCCAAAATCGGAAAAAAAAATATTTTTTGTAGATTTCATGAACGTGGTTTAACGTCAACTTTTAGGCCATATCCACCATGCCTCGATTTCAGCATGACGGGAGACACCGTTTTAGTTTCCAAAATCTGAAAAAAATATATTTTTTGTAGATTTCATGAACGTGGTCTAACGTCAACTTTTTGGCCATATCCACCATGCCTCGATTTCAGCATGACGGGAGACACCGTTTTAGTGTCCAAAATCGGAAAAAAAAATATTTTTTGTAGATTTCATGAACGTGGTTTAACGTCAACTTTTAGGCCATATCCACCATGCCTCGATTTCAGCATGACGGGAGACACCGTTTGAGTGTCCAAAATCTGAAAAATATATTTTTTGTAGATTTCATGAACGTGGTCTAACGTCAACTTTTAAGCCATATCCACCATAACTCGATTTCAGCATGACGGGAGATACCGTTTGAGTGTCCAAAATCTGATTTTTATTTTTTTTTTGTAGATTTCATGAACGTGGTTTAACGTCAACTTTTAGGCCATATCCACCATGCCTCGATTTCAGCATGACGGGAGACCGTTCGAGTGTCCAAAATCGAAAAAAAAAATATTTTTTGTAGATTTCATGAACGTGGTCTAACGTCAACTTTTTGGCCATATCCACCATGCCTCGATTTCAGCATGACGGGAGACACCGTTTGAGTGTCCAAAATCTGAAAAAAAAAATATTTTTTGTAGATTTCATGAACGTGGTTTAACGTCAACTTTTAGGCCATATCCACCATGCCTCGATTTCATCATGACGGGAGACACCGTTTGAGTGTCCAAAATCTGAAAAATATATTTTTGGTAGAATTCATGAACGTGGTCTAACGTCAACTTTTAGGCCATATCCACCATGCCTCGATTTCAGCATGACGGGAGACACCGTTTTAGTGTCCAAAATCGGAAAAAAATATATTTTTTGTAGATTTCATGAACGTGGTTTAACGTCAACTTTTAGGCCATATCCACCATGCCTCGATTTCAGCATGACGGGAGACCGTTCGAGTGTCCAAAATCGAAAAAAAATAATATTTTTTTGTATTTTTCATGAACGTGGTCTAACGTCAACTTTTTGGCCATATCCACCATGCCTCGATTTCAGCATGATGGGAGACACCGTTTTAGTGTCCAAAATCGGAAAAAATAATATTTTTTTGTATTTTTCATGAACGTGGTCTAACGTCAACTTTTTGGCCATATCCACCATGCCTCGATTTCAGCATGACGGGAGACACCGTTTTAGTGTCCAAAATCGGAAAAAAAAATATTTTTTGTAGATTTCATGAACGTGGTTTAACGTAAACTTTTAGGCCATATCCACCATGCCTCGATTTCAGCATGACGGGAGACACCGTTTGAGTGTCCAAAATCTGAAAAATATATTTTTTGTAGATTTCATGAACGTTGTCTAACGTCAACTTTTAAGCCATATCCACCATGCCTCGATTTCAGCATGACGGGAGACCGTTCGAGTGTCCAAAATCGGAAAAAAATATATTTTTTGTAGATTTCATGAACGTGGTTTAACGTCAACTTTTAGGCCATATCCACCATGCCTCGATTTCATCATGACGGGAGACACCGTTTGAGTGTCCAAAATCTGAAAAATATATTTTTTGTAGATTTCATGAACGTGGTCTAACGTCAACTTTTAAGCCATATGCCTCGATTTCAGCATGACGGGAGACACCGTTTGAGTGTCCAAAATCTGAAAAAAAAAATATTTTTTGTAGATTTCATGAACGTGGTTTAACGTCAACTTTTAGGCCATATCCACCATGCCTCGATTTCATCATGACGGGAGACACCGTTTGAGTGTCCAAAATCTGAAAAATATATTTTTGGTAGAATTCATGAACGTGGTCTAACGTCAACTTTTAGGCCATATCCACAATGCCTCGATTTCAGCATGACGGGAGACACCGTTTGAGTGTCCAAAATCGTAAAAAAATATATTTTTTGTAGATTTCATGAACGTGGTTTAATGTCAACTTTTAGGCCATATCCACCATGCCTCGATTTCAGCATGACGGGAGACCGTTCGATTGTCCAAAATCGGAAAAAAAAATATTTTTTGTAGATTTCATGAACGTGGTCTAACGTCAACTTTTTGGCCATATCCACCATGCCTCGATTTCATCATGACGGGAGACACCGTTTGAGTGTCCAAAATCTGAAAAATATATTTTTGGTAGAATTCATGAACGTGGTCTAACGTCAACTTTTAGGCCATATCCACCATGCCTCGATTTCAGCATGACGGGAGACACCGTTTTAGTGTCCAAAATCGGAAAAAAAAATATTTTTTGTAGATTTCATGAACGTGGTTTAACGTCAACTTTTAGGCCATATCCACCATGCCTCGATTTCAGCATGACGGGAGACCGTTCGAGTGTCCAAAATCGAAAAAAAATAATATTTTTTTGTATTTTTCATGAACGTGGTCTAACGTCAACTTTTTGGCCATATCCACCATGCCTCGATTTCAGCATGACGGGAGACACCGTTTTAGTGTCCAAAATCGGAAAAAATAATATTTTTTTGTATTTTTCATGAACGTGGTCTAACGTCAACTTTTTGGCCATATCCACCATGCCTCGATTTCAGCATGACGGGAGACACCGTTTTAGTGTCCAAAATCGGAAAAAAAAATATTTTTTGTAGATTTCATGAACGTGGTTTAACGTCAACTTTTAGGCCATATCCACCATGCCTCGATTTCAGCATGACGGGAGACACCGTTTGAGTGTCCAAAATCTGAAAAATATATTTTTTGTAGATTTCATGAACGTGGTCTAACGTCAACTTTTAAGCCATATCCACCATGCCTCGATTTCAGCATGACGGGAGACCGTTCGAGTGTCCAAAATCGGAAAAAAAAATATTTTTTGTAGATTTCATGAACGTTGTCTAACGTCAACTTTTTGGCCATATCCACCATGCCTCGATTTCAGCATGACGGGAGACACCGTTTTAGTGTCCAAAATCGAAAAAAAAAAAATTTTTTGTAGATTTCATGAACGTGGTTTAACGTCAACTTTTAGGCCATATCCACCATGCCTCGATTTCATCATGACGGGAGACACCGTTTGAGTGTCCAAAATCTGAAAAATATATTTTTTGTAGATTTCATGAACGTGGTCTAACGTCAACTTTTAAGCCATATGCCTCGATTTCAGCATGACGGGAGACACCGTTTGAGTGTCCAAAATCTGAAAAAAAAAATATTTTTTGTAGATTTCATGAACGTGGTTTAACGTCAACTTTTAGGCCATATCCACCATGCCTCGATTTCATCATGACGGGAGACACCGTTTGAGTGTCCAAAATCTGAAAAATATATTTTTGGTAGAATTCATGAACGTGGTCTAACGTCAACTTTTAGGCCATATCCACAATGCCTCGATTTCAGCATGACGGGAGACACCGTTTGAGTGTCCAAAATCGTAAAAAAATATATTTTTTGTAGATTTCATGAACGTGGTTTAATGTCAACTTTTAGGCCATATCCACCATGCCTCGATTTCAGCATGACGGGAGACCGTTCGATTGTCCAAAATCGGAAAAAAAAATATTTTTTGTAGATTTCATGAACGTGGTCTAACGTCAACTTTTTGGCCATATCCACCATGCCTCGATTTCATCATGACGGGAGACACCGTTTGAGTGTCCAAAATCTGAAAAATATATTTTTGGTAGAATTCATGAACGTGGTCTAACGTCAACTTTTAGGCCATATCCACCATGCCTCGATTTCAGCATGACGGGAGACACCGTTTTAGTGTCCAAAATCGGAAAAAAAAATATTTTTTGTAGATTTCATGAACGTGGTTTAACGTCAACTTTTAGGCCATATCCACCATGCCTCGATTTCAGCATGACGGGAGACCGTTCGAGTGTCCAAAATCGAAAAAAAATAATATTTTTTTGTATTTTTCATGAACGTGGTCTAACGTCAACTTTTTGGCCATATCCACCATGCCTCGATTTCAGCATGACGGGAGACACCGTTTTAGTGTCCAAAATCGGAAAAAATAATATTTTTTTGTATTTTTCATGAACGTGGTCTAACGTCAACTTTTTGGCCATATCCACCATGCCTCGATTTCAGCATGACGGGAGACACCGTTTTAGTGTCCAAAATCGGAAAAAAAAATATTTTTTGTAGATTTCATGAACGTGGTTTAACGTCAACTTTTAGGCCATATCCACCATGCCTCGATTTCAGCATGACGGGAGACACCATTTGAGTGTCCAAAATCGGAAAAAAAAATATTTTTTGTAGATTTCATGAACGTTGTCTAACGTCAACTTTTTGGCCATATCCACCATGCCTCGATTTCAGCATGACGGGAGACACCGTTTGAGTGTCCAAAATCGGAAAAAAAAATATTTTTTGTAGATTTCATGAACGTGGTTTAACGTCAACTTTTAGGCCATATCCACCATGCCTCGATTTCATCATGACGGGAGACACCGTTTGAGTGTCCAAAATCTGAAAAATATATTTTTGGTAGAATTCATGAACGTGGTCTAACGTCAACTTTTAGGCCATATCCACCATGCCTCGATTTCAGCATGACGGGAGACACCGTTTGAGTGTCCAAAATCGTAAAAAAAAATATTTTTTGTAGATTTCATGAACGTGGTTTAATGTCAACTTTTAGGCCATATCCACCATGCCTCGATTTCAGCATGACGGGAGACCGTTCGATTGTCCAAAATCGGAAAAAAAAATATTTTTTGTAGATTTCATGAACGTGGTCTAACGTCAACTTTTTGGCCATATCCACCATGCCTCGATTTCAGCATGACGGGAGACACCGTTTTAGTGTCCAAAATCGGAAAAAAAAATATTTTTTGTAGATTTCATGAACGTGGTTTAACGTCAACTTTTAGGCCATATCCACCATGCCTCGATTTCATCATGACGGGAGACACCGTTTTAGTGTCCAAAATCGGAAAAAAAAATATTTTTTGTAGATTTCATGAACGTGGTTTAACGTCAACTTTTAGGCCATATCCACCATGCCTCGATTTCAGCATGACGGGAGACACCGTTTGAGTGTCCAAAATCTGAAAAATATATTTTTTGTAGATTTCATGAACGTGGTCTAACGTCAACTTTTAAGCCATATCCACCATGCCTCGATTTCAGCATGACGGGAGACCGTTCGAGTGTCCAAAATCGGAAAAAAAAATATTTTTTGTAGATTTCATGAACGTGGTCTAACGTCAACTTTTTGGCCATATCCACCATGCCTCGATTTCAGCATGACGGGAGACACCGTTTTAGTGTCCAAAATCGGAAAAAAAAATATTTTTTGTAGATTTCATGAACGTGGTTTAACGTCAACTTTTAGGCCATATCCACCATGCCTCGATTTCATCATGACGGGAGACACCGTTTGAGTGTCCAAAATCTGAAAAATATATTTTTTGTAGATTTCATGAACGTGGTCTAACGTCAACTTTTAAGCCATATGCCTCGATTTCAGCATGACGGGAGACACCGTTTGAGTGTCCAAAATCTGAAAAAAAAATATTTTTTGTAGATTTCATGAACGTGGTTTAACGTCAACTTTTAGGCCATATCCACCATGCCTCGATTTCAGCATGACGGGAGACACCGTTTGAGTGTCCAAAATCTGAAAAATATATTTTTGGTAGAATTCATGAACGTGGTTTAACGTAAACTTTTAGGCCATATCCAGCATGCCTCGATTTCATCATGACGGGAGACACCGTTTGAGTGTCCAAAATCTGAAAAATATATTTTTGGTAGAATTCATGAACGTGGTCTAACGTAAACTTTTAGGCCATATCCACCATGCCTAGATTTCATCATGACGGGAGACACCGTTTGAGTGTCCAAAATCTGAAAAATATTTTTTGGGTAGAATTCATGAACGTGGTCTAACGTCAATTTTTTGGCCATATCCACCATGCCTCGATTTCAGCATGACGGGAGACACAATTTGAGTGTCCAAAATCGGAAAAAAAAATATTTTTTGTAGATTTCATGAACGTGGTTTAACGTCAACTTTTAGGCCATATCCACCATGCCTCGATTTCAGCATGACGGGAGACACCGTTTTAGTTTCCAAAATCTGAAAAAAATATATTTTTTGTAGATTTCATGAACGTGGTCTAACGTCAACTTTTTGGCCATATCCACCATGCCTCGATTTCAGCATGACGGGAGACACCGTTTTAGTGTCCAAAATCGGAAAAAAAAATATTTTTTGTAGATTTCATGAACGTGGTTTAACGTCAACTTTTAGGCCATATCCACCATGCCTCGATTTCAGCATGACGGGAGACACCGTTTGAGTGTCCAAAATCTGAAAAATATATTTTTTGTAGATTTCATGAACGTGGTCTAACGTCAACTTTTAAGCCATATCCACCATAACTCGATTTCAGCATGACGGGAGATACCGTTTGAGTGTCCAAAATCTGAATTTTTTTTTTTTTTTGTAGATTTCATGAACGTGGTTTAACGTCAACTTTTAGGCCATATCCACCATGCCTCGATTTCAGCATGACGGGAGACCGTTCGAGTGTCCAAAATCGAAAAAAAAAATATTTTTTGTAGATTTCATGAACGTGGTCTAACGTCAACTTTTTGGCCATATCCACCATGCCTCGATTTCAGCATGACGGGAGACACCGTTTTAGTGTCCAAAATCGGAAAAAAAATATTTTTTGTAGATTTCATGAACGTGGTTTAACGTCAACTTTTAGGCCATATCCACCATGCCTCGATTTCATCATGACGGGAGACACCGTTTGAGTGTCCAAAATCTGAAAAATATATTTTTGGTAGAATTCATGAACGTGGTCTAACGTCAACTTTTAGGCCATATCCACCATGCCTCGATTTCAGCATGACGGGAGACACCGTTTTAGTGTCCAAAATCGGAAAAAAAAATATTTTTTGTAGATTTCATGAACGTGGTTTAACGTCAACTTTTAGGCCATATCCACCATGCCTCGATTTCAGCATGACGGGAGACACCGTTTGAGTGTCCAAAATCTGAAAAATATATTTTTTGTAGATTTCATGAACGTGGTCTAACGTCAACTTTTAAGCCATATCCACCATAACTCGATTTCAGCATGACGGGAGATACCGTTTGAGTGTCCAAAATCTGATTTTTTTTTTTTTTTTGTAGATTTCATGAACGTGGTTTAACGTCAACTTTTAGGCCATATCCACCATGCCTCGATTTCATCATGACGGGAGACACCGTTTGAGTGTCCAAAATCTGAAAAATATATTTTTGGTAGAATTCATGAACGTGGTCTAACGTCAACTTTTAGGCCATATCCACCATGCCTCGATTTCAGCATGACGGGAGACACCGTTTTAGTGTCCAAAATCGGAAAAAAAAATATTTTTTGTAGATTTCATGAACGTGGTTTAACGTCAACTTTTAGGCCATATCCACCATGCCTCGATTTCAGCATGACGGGAGACCGTTCGAGTGTCCAAAATCGAAAAAAAATAATATTTTTTTGTATTTTTCATGAACGTGGTCTAACGTCAACTTTTTGGCCATATCCACCATGCCTCGATTTCAGCATGACGGGAGACACCGTTTTAGTGTCCAAAATCGGAAAAAAAAATATTTTTTGTAGATTTCATGAACGTGGTTTAACGTCAACTTTTAGGCCATATACACCATGCCTCGATTTCAGCATGACGGGAGACACCGTTTGAGTGTCCAAAATCTGAAAAATATATTTTTTGTAGATTTCATGAACGTGGTCTAACGTCAACTTTTAAGCCATATCCACCATGCCTCGATTTCAGCATGACGGGAGACCGTTCGAGTGTCCAAAATCGGAAAAAAAAATATTTTTTGTAGATTTCATGAACGTTGTCTAACGTCAACTTTTTGGCCATATCCACCATGCCTCGATTTCAGCATGACGGGAGACACCGTTTTAGTGTCCAAAATCGGAAAAAAAAATATTTTTTGTAGATTTCATGAACGTGGTTTAACGTCAACATTTAGGCCATATCCACCATGCCTCGATTTCATCATGACGGGAGACACCGTTTGAGTGTCCAAAATCTGAAAAATATATTTTTTGTAGATTTCATGAACGTGGTCTAACGTCAACTTTTAAGCCATATGCCTCGATTTCAGCATGACGGGAGACACCGTTTGAGTGTCCAAAATCTGAAAAAAAATATATTTTTTGTAGATTTCATGAACGTGGTTTAACGTCAACTTTTAGGCCATATCCACCATGCCTCGATTTCATCATGACGGGAGACACCGTTTGAGTGTCCAAAATCTGAAAAATATATTTTTGGTAGAATTCATGAACGTGGTCTAACGTCAACTTTTAGGCCATATCCACAATGCCTCGATTTCAGCATGACGGGAGACACCGTTTGAGTGTCCAAAATCGTAAAAAAATATATTTTTTGTAGATTTCATGAACGTGGTTTAATGTCAACTTTTAGGCCATATCCACCATGCCTCGATTTCAGCATGACGGGAGACCGTTCGATTGTCCAAAATCGGAAAAAAAAATATTTTTTGTAGATTTCATGAACGTGGTCTAACGTCAACTTTTAAGCCATATCCACCATGCCTCGATTTCATCATGACGGGAGACACCGTTTGAGTGTCCAAAATCTGAAAAATATATTTTTGGTAGAATTCATGAACGTGGTCTAACGTCAACTTTTAGGCCATATCCACCATGCCTCGATTTCAGCATGACGGGAGACACCGTTTTAGTGTCCAAAATCGGAAAAAAAAATATTTTTTGTAGATTTCATGAACGTGGTTTAACGTCAACTTTTAGGCCATATCCACCATGCCTCGATTTCAGCATGACGGGAGACCGTTCGAGTGTCCAAAATCGAAAAAAAATAATATTTTTTTGTATTTTTCATGAACGTGGTCTAACGTCAACTTTTTGGCCATATCCACCATGCCTCGATTTCAGCATGACGGGAGACACCGTTTTAGTGTCCAAAATCGGAAAAAATAATATTTTTTTGTATTTTTCATGAACGTGGTCTAACGTCAACTTTTTGGCCATATCCACCATGCCTCGATTTCAGCATGACGGGAGACACCGTTTTAGTGTCCAAAATCGGAAAAAAAAATATTTTTTGTAGATTTCATGAACGTGGTTTAACGTCAACTTTTAGGCCATATCCACCATGCCTCGATTTCAGCATGACGGGAGACACCGTTTGAGTGTCCAAAATCTGAAAAATATATTTTTTGTAGATTTCATGAACGTGGTCTAACGTCAACTTTTAAGCCATATCCACCATGCCTCGATTTCAGCATGACGGGAGACCGTTCGAGTGTCCAAAATCGGAAAAAAAAATATTTTTTGTAGATTTCATGAACGTTGTCTAACGTCAACTTTTTGGCCATATCCACCATGCCTCGATTTCAGCATGACGGGAGACACCGTTTTAGTGTCCAAAATCGGAAAAAAAAATATTTTTTGTAGATTTCATGAACGTGGTTTAATGTCAACTTTTAGGCCATATCCACCATGCCTCGATTTCATCATGACGGGAGACACCGTTTGAGTGTCCAAAATCTGAAAAATATATTTTTTGTAGATTTCATGAACGTGGTCTAACGTCAACTTTTAAGCCATATGCCTCGATTTCAGCATGACGGGAGACACCGTTTTAGTGTCCAAAATCGGAAAAAATAATATTTTTTTGTATTTTTCATGAACGTGGTCTAACGTCAACTTTTTGGCCATATCCACCATGCCTCGATTTCAGCATGACGGGAGACACCGTTTTAGTGTCCAAAATCGGAAAAAAAAATATTTTTTGTAGATTTCATGAACGTGGTTTAACGTCAACTTTTAGGCCATATCCACCATGCCTCGATTTCAGCATGACGGGAGACACCGTTTGAGTGTCCAAAATCTGAAAAATATATTTTTTGTAGATTTCATGAACGTGGTCTAACGTCAACTTTTAAGCCATATCCACCATGCCTCGATTTCAGCATGACGGGAGACCGTTCGAGTGTCCAAAATCGGAAAAAAAAATATTTTTTGTAGATTTCATGAACGTTGTCTAACGTCAACTTTTTGGCCATATCTACCATGCCTCGATTTCAGCATGACGGGAGACACCGTTTTAGTGTCCAAAATCGGAAAAAAAAATATTTTTTGTAGATTTCATGAACGTGGTTTAACGTCAACTTTTAGGCCATATCCACCATGCCTCGATTTCATCATGACGGGAGACACCGTTTGAGTGTCCAAAATCTGAAAAATATATTTTTTGTAGATTTCATGAACGTGGTCTAACGTCAACTTTTAAGCCATATGCCTCGATTTCAGCATGACGGGAGACACCGTTTGAGTGTCCAAAATCTGAAAAAAAAAATATTTTTTGTAGATTTCATGAACGTGGTTTAACGTCAACTTTTAGGCCATATCCACCATGCCTCGATTTCATCATGACGGGAGACACCGTTTGAGTGTCCAAAATCTGAAAAATATATTTTTGGTAGAATTCATGAACGTGGTCTAACGTCAACTTTTAAGCCATATCCACCATGCCTCGATTTCAGCATGACGGGAGACCGTTCGAGTGTCCAAAATCGGAAAAAAAAATATTTTTTGTAGATTTCATGAACGTTGTCTAACGTCAACTTTTTGGCCATATCCACCATGCCTCGATTTCAGCATGACGGGAGACACCGTTTTAGTGTCCAAAATCGGAAAAAAAAATATTTTTTGTAGATTTCATGAACGTGGTTTAACGTCAACTTTTAGGCCATATCCACCATGCCTCGATTTCATCATGACGGGAGACACCGTTTGAGTGTCCAAAATCTGAAAAATATATTTTTTGTAGATTTCATGAACGTGGTCTAACGTCAACTTTTAAGCCATATGCCTCGATTTCAGCATGACGGGAGACACCGTTTTAGTGTCCAAAATCGGAAAAAATAATATTTTTTTGTATTTTTCATGAACGTGGTCTAACGTCAACTTTTTGGCCATATCCACCATGCCTCGATTTCAGCATGACGGGAGACACCGTTTTAGTGTCCAAAATCGGAAAAAAAAATATTTTTTGTAGATTTCATGAACGTGGTTTAACGTCAACTTTTAGGCCATATCCACCATGCCTCGATTTCAGCATGACGGGAGACACCGTTTGAGTGTCCAAAATCTGAAAAATATATTTTTTGTAGATTTCATGAACGTGGTCTAACGTCAACTTTTAAGCCATATCCACCATGCCTCGATTTCAGCATGACGGGAGACCGTTCGAGTGTCCAAAATCGGAAAAAAAAATATTTTTTGTAGATTTCATGAACGTTGTCTAACGTCAACTTTTTGGCCATATCCACCATGCCTCGATTTCAGCATGACGGGAGACACCGTTTTAGTGTCCAAAATCGGAAAAAAAAATATTTTTTGTAGATTTCATGAACGTGGTTTAACGTCAACTTTTAGGCCATATCCACCATGCCTCGATTTCATCATGACGGGAGACACCGTTTGAGTGTCCAAAATCTAAAAAATATATTTTTTGTAGATTTCATGAACGTGGTCTAACGTCAACTTTTAAGCCATATGCCTCGATTTCAGCATGACGGGAGACACCGTTTGAGTGTCCAAAATCTGAAAAAAAAAATATTTTTTGTAGATTTCATGAACGTGGTTTAACGTCAACTTTTAGGCCATATCCACCATGCCTCGATTTCATCATGACGGGAGACACCGTTTGAGTGTCCAAAATCTGAAAAATATATTTTTGGTAGAATTCATGAACGTGGTCTAACGTCAACTTTTAGGCCATATCCACCATGCCTCGATTTCAGCATGACGGGAGACACCGTTTGAGTGTCCAAAATCGTAAAAAAAAATATTTTTTGTAGATTTCATGAACGTGGTTTAATGTCAACTTTTAGGCCATATCCACAATGCCTCGATTTCAGCATGACGGGAGACCGTTCGATTGTCCAAAATCGGAAAAAAAAATATTTTTTGTAGATTTCATGAACGTGGTCTAACGTCAACTTTTTGGCCATATCCACCATGCCTCGATTTCAGCATGACGGGAGACACCGTTTTAGTGTCCAAAATCGAAAAAAAAAATATTTTTTGTAGATTTCATGAACGTGGTTTAACGTCAACTTTTAGGCCATATCCACCATGCCTCGATTTCATCATGACGGGAGACACCGTTTTAGTGTCCAAAATCGGAAAAAAAAATATTTTTTGTAGATTTCATGAACGTGGTTTAACGTCAACTTTTAGGCCATATCCACCATGCCTCGATTTCAGCATGACGGGAGACACCGTTTGAGTGTCCAAAATCTGAAAAATATATTTTTTGTAGATTTCATGAACGTGGTCTAACGTCAACTTTTAAGCCATATCCACCATGCCTCGATTTCAGCATGACGGGAGACACCGTTTGAGTGTCCAAAATCTGAAAAATATATTTTTTGTAGATTTCATGAACGTGGTCTAACGTCAACTTTTAAGCCATATGCCTCGATTTCAGCATGACGGGAGACACCGTTTGAGTGTCCAAAATCTGAAAAAAAAATATTTTTTGTAGATTTCATGAACGTGGTTTAACGTCAACTTTTAGGCCATATCCACCATGCCTCGATTTCAGCATGACGGGAGACACCGTTTGAGTGTCCAAAATCTGAAAAATATATTTTTGGTAGAATTCATGAACGTGGTTTAACGTAAACTTTTAGGCCATATCCAGCATGCCTCGATTTCATCATGACGGGAGACACCGTTTGAGTGTCCAAAATCTGAAAAATATATTTTTGGTAGAATTCATGAACGTGGTCTAACGTAAACTTTTAGGCCATATCCACCATGCCTCGATTTCATCATGACGGGAGACACCGTTTGAGTGTCCAAAATCTGAAAAATATATTTTTGGTAGAATTCATGAACGTGGTCTAACGTCAATTTTTTGGCCATATCCACCATGCCTCGATTTCAGCATGACGGGAGACACAATTTGAGTGTCCAAAATCGGAAAAAAAAATATTTTTTGTAGATTTCATGAACGTGGTTTAACGTCAACTTTTAGGCCATATCCACCATGCCTCGATTTCAGCATGACGGGAGACACCGTTTTAGTTTCCAAAATCTGAAAAAAATATATTTTTTGTAGATTTCATGAACGTGGTCTAACGTCAACTTTTTGGCCATATCCACCATGCCTCGATTTCAGCATGACGGGAGACACCGTTTTAGTGTCCAAAATCGGAAAAAAAAATATTTTTTGTAGATTTCATGAACGTGGTTTAACGTCAACTTTTAGGCCATATCCACCATGCCTCGATTTCAGCATGACGGGAGACACCGTTTGAGTGTCCAAAATCTGAAAAATATATTTTTTGTAGATTTCATGAACGTGGTCTAACGTCAACTTTTAAGCCATATCCACCATAACTCGATTTCAGCATGACGGGAGATACCGTTTGAGTGTCCAAAATCTGATTTTTTTTTTTTTTTTGTAGATTTCATGAACGTGGTTTAACGTCAACTTTTAGGCCATATCCACCATGCCTCGATTTCAGCATGACGGGAGACCGTTCGAGTGTCCAAAATCGAAAAAAAAAATATTTTTTGTAGATTTCATGAACGTGGTCTAACGTCAACTTTTTGGCCATATCCACCATGCCTCGATTTCAGCATGACGGGAGACACCGTTTTAGTGTCCAAAATCGGAAAAAAAAATATTTTTTGTAGATTTCATGAACGTGGTTTAACGTCAACTTTTAGGCCATATCCACCATGCCTCGATTTCATCATGACGGGAGACACCGTTTGAGTGTCCAAAATCTGAAAAATATATTTTTGGTAGAATTCATGAACGTGGTCTAACGTCAACTTTTAGGCCATATCCACCATGCCTCGATTTCAGCATGACGGGAGACACCGTTTTAGTGTCCAAAATCGAAAAAAAAAATATTTTTTGTAGATTTCATGAACGTGGTTTAACGTCAACTTTTAGGCCATATCCACCATGCCTCGATTTCAGCATGACGGGAGACCGTTCGAGTGTCCAAAATCGAAAAAAAATAATATTTTTTTGTATTTTTCATGAACGTGGTCTAACGTCAACTTTTTGGCCATATCCACCATGCCTCGATTTCAGCATGACGGGAGACACCGTTTTAGTGTCCAAAATCGGAAAAAATAATATTTTTTTGTATTTTTCATGAACGTGGTCTAACGTCAACTTTTTGGCCATATCCACCATGCCTCGATTTCAGCATGACGGGAGACACCGTTTTAGTGTCCAAAATCTGAAAAAAAAATATTTTTTGTAGATTTCATGAACGTGGTTTAACGTCAACTTTTAGGCCATATCCACCATGCCTCGATTTCAGCATGACGGGAGACCGTTCGAGTGTCCAAAATCGAAAAAAAATAATATTTTTTTGTATTTTTCATGAACGTGGTCTAACGTCAACTTTTTGGCCATATCCACCATGCCTCGATTTCAGCATGACGGGAGACACCGTTTTAGTGTCCAAAATCGGAAAAAATAATATTTTTTTGTATTTTTCATGAACGTGGTCTAACGTCAACTTTTTGGCCATATCCACCATGCCTCGATTTCAGCATGACGGGAGACACCGTTTTAGTGTCCAAAATCGGAAAAAAAAATATTTTTTGTAGATTTCATGAACGTGGTTTAACGTCAACTTTTAGGCCATATCCACCATGCCTCGATTTCAGCATGACGGGAGACACCGTTTGAGTGTCCAAAATCTGAAAAATATATTTTTTGTAGATTTCATGAACGCGGTCTAACGTCAACTTTTAAGCCATATCCACCATGCCTCGATTTCAGCATGACGGGAGACCGTTCGAGTGTCCAAAATCGGAAAAAAAAAATTTTTTTGTAGATTTCTTGAACGTTGTCTAACGTCAACTTTTTGGCCATATCCACCATGCCTCGATTTCAGCATGACGGGAGACACCGTTTTAGTGTCCAAAATCGGAAAAAAAAATATTTTTTGTAGATTTCATGAACGTGGTTTAACGTCAACTTTTAGGCCATATCCACCATGCCTCGATTTCATCATGACGGGAGACACCGTTTGAGTGTCCAAAATCTGAAAAATATATTTTTTGTAGATTTCATGAACGTGGTCTAACGTCAACTTTTAAGCCATATGCCTCGATTTCAGCATGACGGGAGACACCGTTTGAGTGTCCAAAATCTGAAAAAAAAAATATTTTTTGTAGATTTCATGAACGTGGTTTAACGTCAACTTTTAGGCCATATCCACCATGCCTCGATTTCATCATGACGGGAGACACCGTTTGAGTGTCCAAAATCTGAAAAATATATTTTTGGTAGAATTCATGAACGTGGTCTAACGTCAACTTTTAGGCCATATCCACCATGCCTCGATTTCAGCATGACGGGAGACACCGTTTTAGTGTCCAAAATCGGAAAAAAAAATATTTTTTGTAGATTTCATGAACGTGGTTTAACGTCAACTTTTAGGCCATATCCACCATGCCTCGATTTCAGCATGACGGGAGACACCGTTTGAGTGTCCAAAATCTGAAAAATATATTTTTTGTAGATTTCATGAACGTGGTCTAACGTCAACTTTTAAGCCATATCCACCATAACTCGATTTCAGCATGACGGGAGATACCGTTTGAGTGTCCAAAATCTGAATTTTTTTTTTTTTTTGTAGATTTCATGAACGTGGTTTAACGTCAACTTTTAGGCCATATCCACCATGCCTCGATTTCAGCATGACGGGAGACCGTTCGAGTGTCCAAAATCGAAAAAAAAAATATTTTTTGTAGATTTCATGAACGTGGTCTAACGTCAACTTTTTGGCCATATCCACCATGCCTCGATTTCAGCATGACGGGAGACACCGTTTTAGTGTCCAAAATCGGAAAAAAAAATATTTTTTGTAGATTTCATGAACGTGGTTTAACGTCAACTTTTAGGCCATATCCACCATGCCTCGATTTCATCATGACGGGAGACACCGTTTGAGTGTCCAAAATCTGAAAAATATATTTTTGGTAGAATTCATGAACGTGGTCTAACGTCAACTTTTAGGCCATATCCACCATGCCTCGATTTCAGCATGACGGGAGACACCGTTTTAGTGTCCAAAATCGAAAAAAAAAATATTTTTTGTAGATTTCATGAACGTGGTTTAACGTCAACTTTTAGGCCATATCCACCATGCCTCGATTTCAGCATGACGGGAGACCGTTCGAGTGTCCAAAATCGAAAAAAAATAATATTTTTTTGTATTTTTCATGAACGTGGTCTAACGTCAACTTTTTGGCCATATCCACCATGCCTCGATTTCAGCATGACGGGAGACACCGTTTTAGTGTGCAAAATCGGAAAAAATAATATTTTTTTGTATTTTTCATGAACGTGGTCTAACGTCAACTTTTTGGCCATATCCACCATGCCTCGATTTCAGCATGACGGGAGACACCGTTTTAGTGTCCAAAATCTGAAAAAAAAATATTTTTTGTAGATTTCATGAACGTGGTTTAACGTCAACTTTTAGGCCATATCCACCATGCCTCGATTTCAGCATGACGGGAGACCGTTCGAGTGTCCAAAATCGAAAAAAAATAATATTTTTTTGTATTTTTCATGAACGTGGTCTAACGTCAACTTTTTGGCCATATCCACCATGCCTCGATTTCAGCATGACGGGAGACACCGTTTTAGTGTCCAAAATCGGAAAAAATAATATTTTTTTGTATTTTTCATGAACGTGGTCTAACGTCAACTTTTTGGCCATATCCACCATGCCTCGATTTCAGCATGACGGGAGACACCGTTTTAGTGTCCAAAATCGGAAAAAAAAATATTTTTTGTAGATTTCATGAACGTGGTTTAACGTCAACTTTTAGGCCATATCCACCATGCCTCGATTTCAGCATGACGGGAGACACCGTTTGAGTGTCCAAAATCTGAAAAATATATTTTTTGTAGATTTCATGAACGTGGTCTAACGTCAACTTTTAAGCCATATCCACCATGCCTCGATTTCAGCATGACGGGAGACCGTTCGAGTGTCCAAAATCGGAAAAAAAAATATTTTTTGTAGATTTCATGAACGTTGTCTAACGTCAACTTTTTGGCCATATCCACCATGCCTCGATTTCAGCATGACGGGAGACACCGTTTTAGTGTCCAAAATCGGAAAAAAAAATATTTTTTGTAGATTTCATGAACGTGGTTTAACGTCAACTTTTAGGCCATATCCACCATGCCTCGATTTCATCATGACGGGAGACACCGTTTGAGTGTCCAAAATCTAAAAAATATATTTTTTGTAGATTTCATGAACGTGGTCTAACGTCAACTTTTAAGCCATATGCCTCGATTTCAGCATGACGGGAGACACCGTTTGAGTGTCCAAAATCTGAAAAAAAAAATATTTTTTGTAGATTTCATGAACGTGGTTTAACGTCAACTTTTAGGCCATATCCACCATGCCTCGATTTCATCATGACGGGAGACACCGTTTGAGTGTCCAAAATCTGAAAAATATATTTTTGGTAGAATTCATGAACGTGGTCTAACGTCAACTTTTAGGCCATATCCACCATGCCTCGATTTCAGCATGACGGGAGACACCGTTTGAGTGTCCAAAATCGTAAAAAAAAATATTTTTTGTAGATTTCATGAACGTGGTTTAATGTCAACTTTTAGGCCATATCCACAATGCCTCGATTTCAGCATGACGGGAGACCGTTCGATTGTCCAAAATCGGAAAAAAAAATATTTTTTGTAGATTTCATGAACGTGGTCTAACGTCAACTTTTTGGCCATATCCACCATGCCTCGATTTCAGCATGACGGGAGACACCGTTTTAGTGTCCAAAATCGAAAAAAAAAATATTTTTTGTAGATTTCATGAACGTGGTTTAACGTCAACTTTTAGGCCATATCCACCATGCCTCGATTTCATCATGACGGGAGACACCGTTTTAGTGTCCAAAATCGGAAAAAAAAATATTTTTTGTAGATTTCATGAACGTGGTTTAACGTCAACTTTTAGGCCATATCCACCATGCCTCGATTTCAGCATGACGGGAGACACCGTTTGAGTGTCCAAAATCTGAAAAATATATTTTTTGTAGATTTCATGAACGTGGTCTAACGTCAACTTTTAAGCCATATCCACCATGCCTCGATTTCAGCATGACGGGAGACCGTTCGAGTGTCCAAAATCGGAAAAAAAAATATTTTTTGTAGATTTCATGAACGTGGTCTAACGTCAACTTTTTGGCCATATCCACCATGCCTCGATTTCAGCATGACGGGAGACACCGTTTTAGTGTCCAAAATCGGAAAAAAAAATATTTTTTGTAGATTTCATGAACGTGGTTTAACGTCAACTTTTAGGCCATATCCACCATGCCTCGATTTCATCATGACGGGAGACACCGTTTGAGTGTCCAAAATCTGAAAAATATATTTTTTGTAGATTTCATGAACGTGGTCTAACGTCAACTTTTAAGCCATATGCCTCGATTTCAGCATGACGGGAGACACCGTTTGAGTGTCCAAAATCTGAAAAAAAAATATTTTTTGTAGATTTCATGAACGTGGTTTAACGTCAACTTTTAGGCCATATCCACCATGCCTCGATTTCAGCATGACGGGAGACACCGTTTGAGTGTCCAAAATCTGAAAAATATATTTTTGGTAGAATTCATGAACGTGGTTTAACGTAAACTTTTAGGCCATATCCAGCATGCCTCGATTTCATCATGACGGGAGACACCGTTTGAGTGTCCAAAATCTGAAAAATATATTTTTGGTAGAATTCATGAACGTGGTCTAACGTAAACTTTTAGGCCATATCCACCATGCCTCGATTTCATCATGACGGGAGACACCGTTTGAGTGTCCAAAATCTGAAAAATATATTTTTGGTAGAATTCATGAACGTGGTCTAACGTCAATTTTTTGGCCATATCCACCATGCCTCGATTTCAGCATGACGGGAGACACAATTTGAGTGTCCAAAATCGGAAAAAAAAATATTTTTTGTAGATTTCATGAACGTGGTTTAACGTCAACTTTTAGGCCATATCCACCATGCCTCGATTTCAGCATGACGGGAGACACCGTTTTAGTTTCCAAAATCTGAAAAAAATATATTTTTTGTAGATTTCATGAACGTGGTCTAACGTCAACTTTTTGGCCATATCCACCATGCCTCGATTTCAGCATGACGGGAGACACCGTTTTAGTGTCCAAAATCGGAAAAAAAAATATTTTTTGTAGATTTCATGAACGTGGTTTAACGTCAACTTTTAGGCCATATCCACCATGCCTCGATTTCAGCATGACGGGAGACACCGTTTGAGTGTCCAAAATCTGAAAAATATATTTTTTGTAGATTTCATGAACGTGGTCTAACGTCAACTTTTAAGCCATATCCACCATAACTCGATTTCAGCATGACGGGAGATACCGTTTGAGTGTCCAAAATCTGATTTTTTTTTTTTTTTTGTAGATTTCATGAACGTGGTTTAACGTCAACTTTTAGGCCATATCCACCATGCCTCGATTTCAGCATGACGGGAGACCGTTCGAGTGTCCAAAATCGAAAAAAAAAATATTTTTTGTAGATTTCATGAACGTGGTCTAACGTCAACTTTTTGGCCATATCCACCATGCCTCGATTTCAGCATGACGGGAGACACCGTTTTAGTGTCCAAAATCGGAAAAAAAAATATTTTTTGTAGATTTCATGAACGTGGTTTAACGTCAACTTTTAGGCCATATCCACCATGCCTCGATTTCATCATGACGGGAGACACCGTTTGAGTGTCCAAAATCTGAAAAATATATTTTTGGTAGAATTCATGAACGTGGTCTAACGTCAACTTTTAGGCCATATCCACCATGCCTCGATTTCAGCATGACGGGAGACACCGTTTTAGTGTCCAAAATCGAAAAAAAAAATATTTTTTGTAGATTTCATGAACGTGGTTTAACGTCAACTTTTAGGCCATATCCACCATGCCTCGATTTCAGCATGACGGGAGACCGTTCGAGTGTCCAAAATCGAAAAAAAATAATATTTTTTTGTATTTTTCATGAACGTGGTCTAACGTCAACTTTTTGGCCATATCCACCATGCCTCGATTTCAGCATGACGGGAGACACCGTTTTAGTGTCCAAAATCGGAAAAAATAATATTTTTTTGTATTTTTCATGAACGTGGTCTAACGTCAACTTTTTGGCCATATCCACCATGCCTCGATTTCAGCATGACGGGAGACACCGTTTTAGTGTCCAAAATCTGAAAAAAAAATATTTTTTGTAGATTTCATGAACGTGGTTTAACGTCAACTTTTAGGCCATATCCACCATGCCTCGATTTCAGCATGACGGGAGACCGTTCGAGTGTCCAAAATCGAAAAAAAATAATATTTTTTTGTATTTTTCATGAACGTGGTCTAACGTCAACTTTTTGGCCATATCCACCATGCCTCGATTTCAGCATGACGGGAGACACCGTTTTAGTGTCCAAAATCGGAAAAAATAATATTTTTTTGTATTTTTCATGAACGTGGTCTAACGTCAACTTTTTGGCCATATCCACCATGCCTCGATTTCAGCATGACGGGAGACACCGTTTTAGTGTCCAAAA